>SJXQ01005675.1:317394-344790 GCA_006408695.1 Aepyceros melampus
GGGGGAGGTGGGGGTCGGGATTGGGAGTTCATGTACACTCATGGCTGATCCATGTCGATGTGTAGCAAAACGAAAACAGTATTGTAAAGCAAAAAAAACTAAAAAAATAAAAATTAATTTAAAAAAATAAATAAAAAATAAATATAAGAGTAAATACTATAAAACTTAAAGACATGGACATAAATCTTCATGACCTTGGATCTGGAAATTATTTTTTTAGGTCTGACATCAAAAGCAGAAGAGAAGAAGGTAAATAAGTTAGACTTCATCAAAATTAAAAACTTTTCTTAAGAGGACACCATCAAGAAAGTGAAGAGTTGAAGAAAATATTTGCAAGTCACATATCTGATAATGAACTTGTACCTAAAATACATAAGGAATTCTTATAATTCAACAATAAAGACAAGAAACCCAATTTAAAAATGGGCAAAAGTCTGAACCAACATTTCTCTAAGCTGTTACACAAACAGCCTATAAACACATGAAAATATATTAAAGTTGTTAGTCATCATGGAAATAAAAAAAAAAAAACAAAACCCCACATTGAGATAGCACTTCACACCCGTTATGATGGCTATAATAAAAAGGTTGGCAATAACAAACGTCCGAGAGTACGTGGAGAAATTGGAACCCTCACATATTAATGGTGGGAGTGTAAAATGATAGATACTTTGGAAAACAATCTAGCAGTTCCTCAAAACTGCTCATAGAGCAATAATATGAGTGAAATTCCACTCTTAGTTCCAGTCACACTAAAATGTTCACATTTCCAAATGCATATATTCAAGAGAAATGAAAGCATATATCCACACAAAAATGTGTACATGGATGTTAATAGCAGCATTACTCATAATCATCAAAACCCCAAATGCCCAACTAATAAATGAATAAAATGCAGATGGAATATTCCACATAATGGAATATTATTCAGCCATGAACAGTAATGGAGCACTGACACATGCTACAACATGGATGAAACTTGAAAACATACTATGTGAAAGAAACCAGTCACAAAAGATCACATACTGTATGGTTCCATTTACATGAAATGCCCATAGCAGGCAAATCTATAGACAGTAGATTAATGGTTGCCTAGGAAGCTCCACCTGATGTGAAGAACTGACTCATTAGAAAAGACCCTGATGCTGGCAAAGACTGAAGGCAGGAGGAGGAGGGAGAGAGGATGAGATGGTTGGATGGCATCACCAACTTGATGGATATGGCTTTGAGCAAACTCAGGGAGATTGCTTTGAGTTAAGGACAGGGAAGCCTGGTGTGCTGCAGTTCATGGGATCGCAAAGAGTCGGACACAACTGAGTGACTCAACCGAACTGAAGGCTGAAAGGGCTCGGGGTTGGGGACTGTTAATGGGTGATGGCTAAAGAGGTTAAAGATGGTTTTGGGGGGGGCAGAATGATAAAGTGTTCTAAAATTGATAGTGACGATGGTTGCACAACTCTGTGACCATGCTAAAAACCATTCACACACTTTATTTTTGCTTACTTTTTTATTGATGTATAGTTGATTTACAATATTATATTCATTTCAGGTATACCGCACAATGATTCCACACTTTGCAGATTATACTCCATTATAGATTTTTTACAAGATGATGGCTATAATTCCCCGGGCTATACAGTATATCCTTGTTGCTTATCTATTTTATATTTAATACATAGCAGTTTTTATCTGTTAACCTCATACCCTTAATTTACCCCTCCCCCCTTTCCTCTCCTGTTTGGTAACCACAAGTCTGTTTTCTGTATCTGTGGTTCTGTTTCTGTTTTGCATCACATTCATTTATTTTTTAGATTTCACATATAAGCAATATCAAATAGTATTTGTCTCTGTTTTCTCTATGCATATTCTTAGGTCCATCCATTTTGCTGCAAATGGCTACTGCTTTTTCTAAAATTTATTTATTTTTAATTGGAGCATAATTGCTTTACAATATTGTGGTGGTTTCTGCCACATATCAACATGAATCAGTCATAGGTATACACATGTCCCCTTCCTCTTGAACCTTCCTCCCACCTCCCACCCATCCCACCTCTCTAGGTTGTCACAGAGCAGAGTTGAGTTCCCTGTGTCATACGTAAATTTCCACTGGCTATATGTTTTACATATGGTAGTGTATATATATTTCCATGATATTCTCTCAATTTGTCCCACCCTCTCCTTCCCCCATTGTGTCTACAAGTCTGTTCTGTCTGTGTCTCCAATGCTGCTCTGCAAATAGGTTCATCAGTACCATTTTCTAGATTCTATATATATGCATTAATATACAATATTTGCTTTTCTCTTTCTGACTTACTTCACTCCATATAATAGGCTCTAGGTTCATCCACTTCATTAGAACTGAGTCAACTGTGTGTCCTTTTATGGCTGAGTAATATTCCATTGTGTATGCGTACCACAGCTTCTTTACCCAAGCGTATGTTGATGGACATCTAGGTTGCTTCCATGTTATAGCTATTATAAATAGTGCTACAATGAACACTGGGGTACATGTGTCTTTTTCAATTATGATTTCCTGAGGGTATACACCCAGTAGTGGGATTGCTGGGTCATATGGCAGTTTTGTTTTTTTTTAATGTGGTAAGCATATGTTTAATTTTATTAAAATGCATTTACCAAATTGTTTTCCAACATGGTTGTACCATTCTACATCATTACCAGCAATATGAGATTTTCAGTTGCTTTGCATCCTCATCAGCACTTGGTATAGTCAGTGCATATGGTAGTTTTATTCCTAGTTTTTAAAGGAAACTCTATACTGTTTTCCATAATGACTGTATCAGTTTACACTCCCACAACAATGCAAGAGGGGTCCCTTTTCTCCACAGCCTCTCCAGCATTTATTGTTTGCAGATTTTTTGATGATGGACATTCTGACCAGAACTGACTCATTGGAAAAGAACCTGATTGCTGGGAAAGATTGAAGACAAGAGGAGAAGGGGACGACAGAGGATGAGATGCTTGGATGGCATCACCGATTTGATGGACATGAGTTTGAGCAAGCTCCAGGAGTTGGTGATGGACAGAGAAGCCTGGAGTGCTGCAGTCCATGGGGTTACAAAGAGTCAGACATGACTGAGCGACTGAACTGATTCTGACGAGTGTGAGTTGATACCTCATTGTAATTTTGATCTGCATTTCTCTAATAACAAGCGATGTTGAGTATCCTTTGATGCAGTCACACAGTTTAAATACATGAACTGCATGGTATGTGAATTACATCTCAAGAAAGCTATTACCAAAATTAAGAAAAGACTCTTTCTTCTCTTCCATTAACACCTTTCTTGAGACACCAATAAAACCAACCATTCTAACATGTGTCTCCTCCGTTCCCTGCAAGGATTTGAGTACCTGCAATTGATACTTTTTTGCACTTATTCAATGTCTTTTCCCCTCTACTAAACTGTGAGTTCCTCAAGGCAGGAATTTGGCTTTTTTTTTCTTTTTTTAAGAATTAAACAGTATTTATATACTGTGTATAAGCTATGTTAAAGGGTACATCATAAATATTTGCTAAAGACTACCTTAACGGCTGTCATGTGGAAAAGGGACAATCCTCATTTCATATATGTCAATGGGCAGAGATGGAAGCTATAATGACATAAATTTTAAGACACGAATGACATGAATTTTCAAATAATCAGGGCTATCCCTTTCTTCAGAGCAGGGGTTTCTGGAGTCTGTGGTTTCTCTGAGTTGATACTCAAAATCTCAATGTATGTACAAAAAGTATAGGCATTTTTCCTGGGGGAAAAATCCATAATTTTCATTAGATTCTCAAAGGGGTATATAACCCAATAATGGTTAGGAGTCACCATTTTAAAATGTCAGTGTACCAAGACAAGGATTTTAGTTAGCAAATTTCAGTTACTGGACTACATCAGTTAATGTAGGCTTTTACATAGATTATGGTGGCTCAGACAGTAATGAATCTGCCTGCAATGCAGGAAACCTGGATTTAATCCCAGGGTGGGGAAGATCCCCTAGAGAAGGGAATAGTCACCCACTCCAGTATTTTTGACTGGAGAATTTCATGGACAGAGGGGCTGTCTGCAGGCTGCAGTCAAAGGGGTCGCAAAGAATTGGACATGACTGAAAAACTAACACTAACTTACTTTTACCTAGATTATACTACTTTGATAACGAATGCAAAAAGATCATTTTATTCATTTAAAAATACTGACTGTCCATTATATGCCAACTGCTAAAGAAATAAAGAGATGGGAATACCAGACCTCCTGACCTGCCTCTTGAGAAATTTGTATGCAGGTTAGGAAACAACAGTTAGAACTGGACATGGAACAACAGACTGGTTCCAAATAGGAAAAGGAGTACATCAAGGCTGTATACTGTCACCCTGCTTATTTAACTTCTATGCAGAGTACATCATGAGAAATGCTGGACTGGAAGAAACACAAGCTGGAATCAAGATTGCTGGGAGAAATATCAATAACCTCAGATATGCAGATGACACCACCCTATGGCAGAAAGTGAAGAGGAACTAAAAAGCCTCTTGTTGAAAGTGAAAGAGGAGAGTGAAAAAGGTGGCTTAAAGCTCAACATTCAGAAAACAAAGATCATGGCATCTGGCCCCATCACTTCATGGGAAATAGATGGGAAAACAGTAGAAACAGTGTCAGACTTTGTTTTTTTGGGCTCTAAAATCACTGCAGATGGTGACTGCAGCCATGAAATTAAAAGGCGCTTACTCCTTGGAAGAAAAGTTATGACCAACCTAGATAGTATATTCAAAAGCAGAGACATTACTTTGCCGACTAAGGTCCGTCTAGTCAAGGCTATGGTTTTTCCTGTGGTCATGTATGGATGTGAGAGTTGGACAGCTGGACTGGAAGAAACACAAGCTGGAATCAAGATTGCTGGGAGAAATATCAATAATCTCAGATATGCAGATGACACCACCCTTATGGCAGAAAGTGAAGAGGAGCTAAAAAGCCTCTTGTTGAAAGTGAAAGAGGAGAGTGAAAAAGTTGGCTTAAAGCTCAACATTCAGAAAACGAAGATCATGGCATCTGGCCCCATCACTTCATGGGAAATAGATGGGGAAACAGTAGAAACAGTGAAACAGTGTCAGACTTTATTTTTTTGGGCTCCAAAATCACTGCAGATGGTGATTGCAGCCATAAAATTAAGACGCTTACTCCTTGGAAGAAAAGTTATGACCAACCTAGATAGTATATTCAAAAGCAGAGACATTACTTTGCCGACTAAGGTCCATCTAGCCAAGGCTATGGTTTTTCCTGTGGTCATGTATGGATGTGAGAGTTGAACTGTGAAGAAGGCTGAGCGCTGAGGAATTGATGCTTTTGAACTGTGGTGTTGGAGAAGACTCTTGAGAGTCTCTTGGACTGCAAGGAGATCCAACCAGTCCATTCTGAAGGAGATCAACCCTGGGATTTCTTTGGAAGGAATGATGCTAAAGCTGAAGCTCCAGTACTCTGGCCACCTCAAGTGAAGAGCTGACTCATTGGAAAAGACCCTGATGCTGGGAGGGATTGGGGGCAGGAGGAGAAGGGGACGACCGAGGATGAGATGGCTGGATGGCATCACAGACTCAATGGACCTGAGTCTGAGTGAACTCCGGGAGTTGGTGATGGACAGGGAGGCTGCGATTCATGGGGTCGCAAAGAGTCGGACACGACTGAGCAACTGAACTGAACTGACTGAGCAATCAAGATAATTTAAAAGGAACAGTCTACCTAAAGCCCATAATGAAATAGAGCTCATACAGTGAAAACAGAGTTACATTTACAAGAGACACTTCTTGTCCGGTTTCACTTACACAATGACCATGGTGTTTGGAAAAGGTGCAAATCAAAACTTTGAGAGACACATGTCAGTATCCTGTTGTATTTTTACACTTCTGCTTGGATTTTAAGAGTAATCCAAGGTAAAACACTCCTATCCCCCTTAATGCTCTTTGTAAGGCAAAGTTCCACCCAACGATCTTTTTTATTAATATGATGAACAAAAAGCATTTTTAAACAAATAAAGGTTAAACTGCACATCACATCATTCATAGGCATTACAAACTGTCGTCTTCTCCTTTTTTTTAATGAAAAATCTGAACTTCCAGTTTGCTTCTGCCTTCCAGCTGTAGGCAAAGGCTGCCTTTAAATGGCAGGTCTGCTCCTCATGCACATTCTACAGAGAACTACAGAAGAGAACGCTTTGAAACACACAACTGGCTTGATAAACATGTGATGTGTTGGGAGGTGACTAAGCAATGTTATTTTCAGCAAGGGAAATACAGATAAAATTTAACTTCCTAGTCCCTGTGTAAGAACTGAGAATTTATGAATTGACATGAGACTTCAGCATAGGAATCTCTTCACAAAACCTTCTTCCCTCCTGGAATCACTTTTTATCAGGTGTGAATAAATATGCAGCCTTATTATCAAGTCATAAATATTCTCTCAGGAATTCTTATTAACACATGAATGCTCACAAGAGCTCTAATTTTATCAAATTCTAGCAAGAGACAGAAATAATAGGTACCTGTTATTATTTTCTCACAACAAACTTGTTTCAGTAACAATAATACAGATGTAAATGGATAATCTTAAGATGTACCCTGATGGAAAGTCATCTCATTCAACCTGACTGACCTCTTACCTAATATTATCCAGTAACAATCTGATTGAGAAGCGGCAGTCCTTGCTTCTTGAGTAGACTCTTATGGGTCCCGTACACAACGCACATGGAAAGCACAACGCTCAGCACCTGAAAACAAACCCAGAAGGCGTGAGAAGAGACGGCGGCGAGGGACCGGGGATACACCAGAAAGATGCTCAGGAAACCGCTGCAACAGCTGGGATCTGGCCAGAACGCTCCTGAAACTGGACCTGCTCACCTTCCTGCGGCCAAGACCAAGAGTCGGATTCCTGTACTGAGCGAAGGGCCTTCTTTTACAAGCACGAACGAGGCGCTCTACACTTTCAAGAGTGTTGTGGCACGCGTCAGCACACTGCGCCTGCCTAGGAACATGTCCTCAATCCTGAAGGTTTCTTAAGCCATGGGCACGCAGAGCGCGGTGCACACTGCTGGTGGGTGCCTGACTGTCTCCCCTCTGGCCTCCCTCATGGCAGGTCTGCTCACACACTCAGTACATGGCTGTGGCCTGAGGGCTCACTGGTGCTGAGAATGCAAGGCGTGTAGAATCCTTTAGAGAGAGCACATAAACTGGCGGAGCTGGTAAACTAGGCTTGTGGGTGGGTGCTTGCTTTTAGAAATGCTGCTGTATTGAAACATTGTTTTCTTTACTGTTGAACAGTCACTCCCATTCATTTACCTATTGTTGAGAGCTCCCTTTGCTCTACAATGGTAGAGCTGAAACCTGACAACAGATTCCATATGGCCCACAAGCCTAAAATATGTACAGTCTAGCTCTTCAGAAATATGTGTGCTGACCCCTGAATTAGTGGATTAACAGCCAGTTTAAGAAATGAGCTAAACTATGGTTGTGAATCAAGCAAACTCTCTTAAAGCTCAGATTAGCAACCTGATCACCAAATCCTAGGGACACATTTAATTTACTCATGTTTTCAGTGAATTAAGGAGAAATGCTGTCAATAAATCTATGACACAATCCTAGGATCCTTTCAATTGTAAGACACATTCTCATTTCAGATACTTTAAAATGTGAAAAGACCAAATCTTCAAATCAAACATATATATATATATATATATATATGGTACACAAGAGAGGAGTGAGTGCAAATTAATCAGGTGAATGTAAGAGGGAATTTTTTAAAAAATCAGATTTACCTTATATTTAGGAGCATTTCTGACAAGTCCGTAAGAATTTTAACAAGGTATTTGTTCTTAAGAGTGAGATGCACGAACACTCACCTTTGTCAAAATACTCATTATTACAGGTGAATTTTGTCAAAGCTACTATGGTTTAGTGTAAAGCCAATCAGTGTACAAATAAAATGGAAAGATACGTCTCAGTGGCTTGGAAGGATCTCTAATGAACTCCTTCTCTTCTTCACGTGCTCTCTGTTGTTCTCCAAGAATCGGCTAACATCTTTCACGTGTTGTATACTTTAAGTTTTGAGTGTTCTTGGAGCTACTATTATCCCAGCTCTGAGTAAATTTTTTGAGAAGACTCAGATATGTTTTCTTTTTAATCAATGTTCTAGATGTGGCTTATTTTTTATTGTTTAAAAGGAAAAAAAAGTGACTTCCGCTCTTATTTACAGTAAAGCTATCATTTTACAAAATATGACATCATATAACCTCTTACCACCCTATTGAATATTGTCTCTACTGATTAAAAATAAACAGACTGAAGCTCTATTACTGAAAATCACACATCTAGTACAGAGAGTAGCTGGGAATTAACTCAATTTGGAAACATCAAGTTCAAAGTTCTTTTCACCACTCCAAAGCCACCAACCAAGGTGAAGTTGATTTTCTCCTAGCATGTCACCTGAAGTCTTAATGTGGCTAATCTTCATATAAACATACTCAGCGGCTGCTTTCACTTCAAAGATCTTATTCTTTCCCGACCCCAAAGAGGACAGCACAGAAATCTCAGACAAGAAGAGGCCCTTTTCAGTTCAACCTCTTGATCAATGCCTCTTCAGTTCAGTTCAGTCACTCAGTCGTGTCCAACTCTTTGTGACCCCATGGACTGCAGCATACCAGTCCTCCCTGTCCATCACCAACTCCAGAGTTTACCCAAACCCATGTCCATTGAGTCGGTGATGCCATCCAACCATCTCATCCTCTGTCATCCCCTTCTCCTCCAGCCCTCAATCTTTACCAGCACCAGGGTCTTTTCCAATGAATCAGCTCTTCACATCAGGTGGCCAAAGTAGACTTATACCTCCTTAATCTCTGCTCTCTTTAGCGGGGAGGGGGCAGGGGGCGGCTGCCGTTGACCTTGTAGCTATTTTAGAGAATGTATTTCATTTATTCCTTCTAGAGAATGTATTTCCATTTAATATCTCAAACAGAAAACTCTCTTCTCAGCTCTTTCCATTGAGTAATAAAAACATGATGGCATCTTAAGAATGAGATAATTAAATATAACCGTAAGGTCCATTTTAGCATATCATATATATAATAGACTATTGAAACTCTGTAACCCACCTGTAACAGATGTAACACCAGCTCTTCGTTTATGAAACCGTCTTTTCTTTTCATGACAGATGTTACCACGAACAGGGAGAGCAGGAGAACCAGCAAGCCTGCACCTAAGCTGTTTCAAAACACAATTCACAACAGAGTAGGTAAGTGGCCAATTTATAAGGAGACTATTTATATAATTTCTTTTCCTCTTAGCCTATGTCCTGTCCAACTGTGCCAACAGTGCTTGAGCAGGAGAGACAGGCAGAGCCTGATGGAGGAGGAAGGGCTTTACAGAGACAAGAGCATCAGAGCAAGGGGAAGTAACAAATGAATCAAAATGTTTGAGTTTATCTTCACACATGCTGTTTACAGTTTAAAACAACTGCAAAATGTTTTCACTTAGTAATTAGTAAGGTATGGCTAAGAGAGAATAGTCCTAGAATTCAATACTATTTTTTGAGGTCTGCAAATAAACTGACTTCACAAAATAATTTCTAATCTAGTCCGTAATGATTATTCTCAAGGAAACGAGAATAAATGTATTAATTTATAGATAACACATACTTTAAAATTAATGTATACTTTTAAAATGTTGTGGTTTCTTTCAGTTAAAAAGACACCCTCATCTATTAAAGATTGAGTTAGACTGTTAAAAAATTTCCTTACACAGAGTTCAAAAGAAAGTAATGAAGATGATTACATGATTAGAAAATAAGAGAGTAAAAGGTTAAATGAAATAATGATCATTTAGCTTCCCAAGCACATACACACACAGTCAATAGATTATATGATAATAATTTAAAATTAAAAACACAGGCAGCCAGTTATTTTACAGATTTGTTTGGGATACACCGAGCGGAAATAAATGTAAGAGCAGCAGGGAGAAGTCAATAAGGCATAAAGACTTTTCTAACAGCACACGTGCTCAGACGCGAGAACGCCGTCAGGGCGCACAGAGACCCCCCCCCCGCCCCCCCCCGGCGGAGATCTTTATGTTCAAAGTAGAAGAGAATTTTGTCTTTCTACGACATCAGAAAGGCAGACAGAGATCATGTCAGTCATCAACAGCGTTTTGGACCTGTTAATTTCAGCAACCAAACATGTTTTTCACGTCAAATCATGCACTGATTCCCCCAGCATACAAAAGCTTCTAGACATTTTCTAAATTGTTGGAAATTTAAGTTACCACTGGCACAATTTCATTTTTTATGAAGGCTCAGAAGCATCTTCAGGGAGTTTCAATGCCTCTCAGAGCCAGGCCAAAACGATGACTCATGGTTTAATATTAATATTTTAACTTCCAGGGTGTTCACATGATTTTAAACTCATGGCCAAGATGTGGTTCATATAGTGTTGATTGAGAAAAACAACTGTATTCAAAAGAAAGTAAGTTAAAATAGTGTCCATACACTAGAAAGATATCTGGCTTTCGTCCTACAACAGGCAAAAGTGGAAACACGGCCAGCAGCAAACAGAAGAAAATCCAACTCAGCGAGATGCTCTAAAATAAAGAAAAAAGTTACCTTTAGACATTATGGTACAAACAGCTGTCTTCATTGTTTCACAGAGTATACGGCTGTGACACTAAAAGGAAATTCAAAGCCTTACATTTGTTTACTCTAAAAGTAACATAGCTACTTCTGTGAAGGGTCTGTTAAGCTGCAGGCACTATGTTCAGCATGGTTTAGGTGTCATCTCCTTTAATTCTCATAATAGTCTCAAGAGGCAGGCTGTAGTATTCACAGTATTTCAGGTTATGGTGCCGAGCTCAGAGACGCCAAAACGTGTCGCACCAGATCTATGACTAGTGAATGAAAGAGCCGGGATTTAAACCTGGATTTAAACGCTTTCAAAGCAAGCACTTCATTCAGTTCTTTGTCATGCTCAGTCGTGTCTTGACTCTTTGGGACCCCATACTATAGCCCGCCAGGCTCCTGTGTCCATGGGATTATCCCAACAAAGAATACTGGAGTGGGTTGCCCTTTCCTCCTCCAGGGGATCTTCCCAATCCAGGGATCAAACTCACATCTCCTGTGGCCCCTGCACTGGCAGGCAGATTCGTTACCACTGAGCCAACTGGGAAGCCTCATTCAATTTATAGTCTACCATATGCTGATGACGTCTTCGAGAAAGCTGGCCTACTATTAAATGATTGCACCCAGGAGGGATAAAAGTAAAAACATTTTTGCAGTTACATTAAGACAAAAAAATCATCAATAACTCCACTAACTGGAACATCTTGTAGGTTCTCATAGAACAGAAAGAAATGTCTATTCTTGTGCTACCTCCACCAAAAAGCATCAAAGTGGAAACATAAGAACATTTTTTGCAGCACATTGTAATTACCTATGTAGTTAATGGCAGAAAATCAGGAGTAATTATAATAACGATTCAGTTTTAAAAAAAAAAAGTTGTGAAATATGAAGTATAGAAGGATTCCTTTCTTCCTCTTTACGAATGAATGTATAGGAAAAAAATCTGGAAGGGTTAACAACATGCAATGTCTGGGTGACGAGATTGTGGGTAGTTTTTTTCCCTAAATCTTTGCTTCTTTGTGTATTCTAATTTGTCTTCAGAGATACATGTAACGCATAAAATATAAGCTCTGCAAAACATATATAAAACAAACAACAACAACAAAAGAAAAAACACAAAAATCAGAGTAATTCTATTTTAAAATCATCTATCATGAACAAATACTTCCCCAGAGAAAGCATGATGGGGCCCTGGACCAGGGGAGGTGGCCCCTCCTGCCAGCGCTCTGCTCTGGGCAGCTCCTCGGTGGCACAGACATTTGAGGCTAAAGGAACCTAGGAAGCCTTTCAGAGAAGGATGCATCAGCTGCACTTCTTGAGTATTTCAATCACCAGAAGAGGAGCTCACTTTGATATGAAAATCTACACGAATCACTGGCAGCTTTAGGTCAACCTTAGTCCTCCTGTCAAAAGGATCAGGATCTGTATGTAAGGACACATTCTACGCGTCTCTTAAAAAATGAACAATTCCCAGAGTTAAAGCACACATCCAAGAGAGTCGCTATGAATCTGCCCAGAGTTGAAGTGAGTAGTGCTCATACCTTTGCTCGAGTCCACAGCGGAGTGAGAAACGGCCAAGTGGCGAATGCAATGAGTCCAGCACTGAGCATGTAGCGGTAGAAAAAACTGAGCACCTGAGAACGTGATTCAGAGAAGACAGGGGAAAGCAGGTCATTGCGAACGCGATCCACACGCGCAAGAAAGAGACCCGAAACCGTGCAGGAGGTAAATTGCTTACCAACACTTCAACTCCCAGGATAAAGAGCAAGAGGTATCCAAGGAAGCGTCGTGGAGGGAAGGTCGACAGTAAGGTGACAAAGCCTTGAACAACTGGGATTCTGTGTAACAGGATTATTTATAAAAAGATTATTTATAACCTATGTTGAGTATAAAAAATTAGTTCTCATATAGCAAAACATTAAAGTCTTGTGCACAGAAATCAGGAAATTTTTGATTCACAGATCTTCCAAAAACTAAGATAATTTCTAACAGATTTGCTTCAATGCCTTAACTTACCTACATCTTTTTTGAAATCTGTAAGTATATCAGGAAAAATGTAACTTCTGAATTAAGCTGATAAGGATCACAATAATTTGCTTGGTTTTTTATAAACATTAATGACAATAAATGAGTCTTACTCGATCTGAGTTAAACATTTTGTTGTTTAGTCGTTAAGCTGTGCCCAACCTCCTGCGACCCCATGGACATGCCAGGCTCCCCTGTCCATGATTTCCCAGGCAGGAATACTGGAGTGGGTTGCCATTTCCTTCTCTAGAGTTTAAACATGGGCACATGCAATTACAGATACAACATCAGAAATAAATGAACCCAAATGAATAAAAACTGAGAACATTTTAAAATTCACTAAAATTAATTTCATATTGAAATCTCAACTGTCTTCAACTTAATCTAGGTAGAGAAAATCTTAATTGCACTTTTCATTGGGCAAAATAACCTTTTCCAAACTCAATTTAAGATGTCGCTAATCATACACTAATTATAATTAAGTGTGACTTCACAGCCATTTAAAATGGATTCCATACCTGAGCACAACCATTTAAAATGGATTCCATACCTGAGCACAACCATTTAAAATGGATTCCATACCTGAGCACAACCAAAATGGATTCCATACCTGAGTACAACCATTTAAAATGGATTCCATACCTGAGTACCATTTAAAATGGATTCCATACCTGAGTACAACCATTTAAAAATGGATTCCATACCTGAGTACAACCATTTAAAAATGGATTCCATACCTGAGTACCATTTAAAATGGATTCCATACCTGAGCACAACCATTTAAAATGGATTCCATACCTGAGTACAGCCATTTAAAATGGATTCCATACCTGAGCACAACCATTTAAAATGGATTCCATACCTGAGCACAACCAAAATGGATTCCATACCTGAGTACAACCATTTAAAATGGATTCCATACCTGAGTACCATTTAAAATGGATTCCATACCTGAGTACAACCATTTAAAAATGGATTCCATACCTGAGTACCATTTAAAATGGATTCCATACCTGAGCACAACCATTTAAAATGGATTCCATACCTGAGTACAGCCATTTAAAATGGGTTCCATACCTGAGTGCGCTTTACATTTTGTCGCTAGAAAACTTTGTTAGCATTTGTAGTGCGTTATTAAATAGGCGTTATAAAATGTCAGTACGATTTGGTTTATAATCTTTTTCTAATTAAAAACAATGGTTACATATTGTCATCAAAACAAAGTACCATGTAGGGAAGAAAAGCTAACACCAGTCAAAAGGAAAATGTTTCTTTTGTTCTCAGCAGTGATGATTCAATAAAATCACTTAGTTTTTTTCTAGAAGAAAAGTGAAATTTTATGTTTTATTTTCTTTATCTAATCTATCAAAAAGATAAATACAGAACACAACATATTTTCATAATCACAGTGGCCCTTAAAATTTAAATATACATGTGCTTAATAATTAGGAGGGGTTTTTAGATAAAACTTTTCATTCTAAAAAGTTTTAAATCAGAAAAATGACATTAGAAAAAATTGATTTAAATATGTGTATCCAGCAACTATATTCCTTTC
Organism: Aepyceros melampus; assembly: GCA_006408695.1. NCBI lineage: Eukaryota > Metazoa > Chordata > Mammalia > Artiodactyla > Bovidae > Aepyceros > Aepyceros melampus. Next base: position 331,624 of record SJXQ01005675.1, read on the forward strand.
AAATGGAAAAGTAACAGTCTGTTCTTTTGTGTCTTTTTACCTTGTATTTGAAAAAGTTAACATTTAAAATATTTTAATATTAATTTTTATTTTGATATTAAGAAGAGGTGATCAAAGCTGGAGTTAGCAGAAATCAGAATAGAAACACACACTGTGTCGTTTCAAACGTGCTTGCCAACCCTGATAACACTCCCGGGTCTGGTTTGCTCAAAGGATGCTCAAGATTAAGTTTATATTCCAGACGGCCGGTGCAGATGTAGAAACCAACACAGTCCACACCACGATCCTCGCTGCCTGTGAACATGAACCAGCCCAGTGTTTCAGCAATTTTGTTTTGAAGAGCATGAGAGCTCGGCCTCGATGTTTTCTACGATGATAAGAGTCCATTTCAAGTTCAACCTGTGAGGAAGTTCTTAAAGATGGAACCACAGCATACGGGAATAATCTCCCCTAATCCTCGCAGGTACACATTACTAGACTGGATTTAATTACAAACTTTCATTCTTCTCGGTTTACATGATAGCTGGGAAAGGAGGGCCAAAATGTAAGGAACAAAAGCATGCAAACTGCCTCGTGAAAGATGAAGAGACAGCGGGAACGGGACGATGGGAACTGCCTCTGAAAGATAAAGAGACAGTGGGAACTGGGATGATGAGATTTCAAAATGTAAGCCACTCCTGACATAGAACAATCCACATTAATTATCTCGTTTTTACTCCAGATTTTTCTTCTAAAAGATATATGAAGAAAGGAACTGAGGCCAAAGCTGTCTCAGGGCAAAAAAGATGAAGTCAAAAGGGAAAAGTAAAACAAAAAGCATATTTAGGGAAGTCCCTGGTAGCCCCGTGGTTAGGACTCCATGCTTTCACTGCTGAGGGCCTGGGTTTGATCTCTGGTTGGGAAACGAAGACCCTGCAAGCTGTGAGGGGCAGTCAATAAAAAAAAAAGAGGATGTTTATATGCACCATTTATGCTATTATACATGAAATCAGAGGGCTGGGAGATCTGACCGTACTCTAAGTCTCTTTCATGACTTATGCTACAGAAATCTACTTATGCTACTTAACGCCTTTTAATTACAGATTTAACTGTCAGTGAAGTGAAGAACAAGACCACAAGACATATTACTCACTCTCTGAGAACCGCGTACCATATTGGCAACGGCAACAAACAATATACGTAGTAAGTCCAGGGACAGGCTTGAATCAGCAGGAAAAATGCGACAAAAACGCCAATGGCTACAAAAATACATGGCAGGAGACGGCTTGGGTTCTGAAAGTCAAAGAGAACAGTGAAAACACTTCAAACGCATGCTCACTGAGAGATTCTTAAAAGACATTTTATGAAGTAAAGGAAACATATTACTTTCTTTCAGTGATTCCACAACGAGATGATTGATCTAAGAACTGCGTTTTAAAAGAAACCTGTCACTGGAGAAGAGCAGGAAGCCTGGGGCTGTGGCAGTTAGGCAAGTCTCCATTTAAGGGGACTACGTTCCTGCAAATAACGTTGCTGTCAAATACCGTGTCTGGAACTCTGAGCCTAGTTCTCCTTAGTAACGATTTTATAGATGTTGACTGAGCTGACCGCCTAGCGCAGAAAAGCCCGCTGGATCTGCAGTAAACGGTGGGGCTCACCGGGAGCACCGCCTCTATCTGTTCCAGCCTCAGCTTGACCGGCGCGCACGCCGCCCTCCCGCCACGTGGCCACAGGAGGGTCGCTGGGCACATCACTCCCCCCTGCGCCAGGCAGGAGGGGAGCCACTCAGCGGCGGCGCGGGACGGGCAGCCTGCGGGCGCACTGGGCCGGGAGCAATGAGGTGCATCGCGGGCAGCAAGGCCAGCAAGGAGGACAAGAGGCGCTGATGGAAGCCGTGCTAAGAACAGCGCGGGGGAAGGAACAGGACCGCAGGGCCCGGCGGTGCCCTCTTGCCTCTGCTCCTTGTTTGCTCTTTCTGTTTCCCCTTGCCTTGCTGCCCAAGCTGAATAAGGGGAGAATTACAAATTACCTTCTGAGCAGGTGAGGTTAGGGAGGAAAAGCAAGTGTTCCCCGCCGCCGCCCCTTTATAATTCCTCCCTTCTGCTCTAAAATGTCACCAGAAAGGGAGCAAGGAAGCAAGGATAAACTAGAGCAGGGCTGTAAAAAGGAAGGTGAAGCTCAGCACTATGATCAAGAGCTTGGAGCTACACTGATCAGGATTCAAATCCTGCTTCTGTCAATGGCTCACTGTATGACCATGAGCTGGGAGAAAAAAATAAAAGAAACTGTAAGATTCTGAGACTTAATTCCATCCCATCTATAAAATGGGAATAATAGTATCCGTATGTATTTATCAAGGCTAGTCATGGTTTAATGAGGTTATGAAAAGAGCTTACCAAAATGCCCAGAATATTAGTACTGCTTAAGAAATAACGGCTCCTATTATTGCCTCTATTTTCCTTCTCTCCTCCTCTCCTCTGCATTAGTCCCAGCAGTCAGTGGAGAAACCTACCCAGTGACTGGCCCTGGAAATGGAGACACAGGCCCGACAGGATGGAAGACCCCGAGCAAGGGGGCAGGAGGAGAAGGGGCAGAACTCAGAGATGGACAGGGAGGGCCTCTAACGCAGAAGGTGCCCGAGGCAGGCAAGCACTGTAGGGATTGAGACTGGTTTCACTCACTCTGAGAAGAGTAAAATCATAAGAAAATAAATTTAAACAAGTACGTAAAAAGATCCTCAAGGGATCTTCCAGGGTCAGCACAGTATCGTATAATTATCCAAACCTTTGACACATAAAGCAACAGACATTACGAATAAACATCTACTTGTAGGAAACCAAATCAAAAAGAAGTCAGTTCAGCTAAAGTAAAAATGGAGAGAACTTTAAATAACAGGAATGGGAGACATTTTCTCCCTCATCACAATTAACTCCCTGCCTTCCCAGATCCTCCAAAAAACACCTGAGGATAGCGAGCCATGCTGCGTGCACTGAGGTTACCCCTCCAGCCGACAGGTCTTAAATCACACCGTGCACTGTGGTTACCCCTCCAGCCAACAGTCCTTAAGTCACACCGTCTACGCCACGCTCTGGACGAGGTGCTGACCGAGAAGGAATTTAATCCACACAGAGATGGAATCACGGGGCTGGTTTAAGGGGTTAACCTTTTGAGATTTCCCCAAGTAATGAGAGAACAGGAAAGCATGAAGATAAATAAGGATATTTACTTCTAAAGCAAAAGACGTCTGAACTAGCAAGCAGAGAACAGATGCAAGTTAAATGCAGAGTTCAACTGGGAGGAGCTGTGGCAAATTAGCTCTAAAGAGAAAGCTTGCTGCAGACCTGTCTGTAACGGTGATGCATCAGAAACAATCTGTATCGTCTGAGGGACGCTGTCAGGCAGAAGCGACATTAACTTTGGTGGCTGTTGTCCATTCGCTCAGCCGTGTCCCCACGTGCGACCTCATGGACTGCAGCACGCCAGGCTCCCTGTCCTTTACCATCTCCCGGAGTTTGCGCAAACTCGTGTCAAACTCCCAGAGTTTGCTCAGACTGAGTTGGTGATGCCATCCGACCACCTCATCCCCTGGCTCTCAATTTTTCCCAGCATCACTGGAGTCAGATCAAAAGTTAATTTCAGCGCTTCTGTTCTATTTGCTGTCAGTCTGGCTAAACCATTGACTCACTTTCACTCTCTCACGACTAAACCACTTAGCTTGTTGCATCTGCTCCCACTTCTGGAGAGGAGGGCAGTGTTTGCTGTGAGCCCTCTCTCCCTGCCTCCCAGCCGCCGACCAGCCCCCTTCTCGGTGGCGTGCAGCCCTTCCAGGGGGCGGGGTGCCATGCACTGCTGCGGCCTCCACGCTGCCCAGCCGCAGGCTCTGCAGCTGCAGCCCCTCACCCCCAGCTGCTCTGTGCGCCCCCTTCTGCCAGTGCCTCCGATTTCTGGAAACGCATTCCTCCTCCCAAACCGCTTACATGCTGCCACTTCACTAGATTATAAGCTCTCACTGAAGAAGAATCAGAATGTTTTCGCAAACAGAACCAAAGGGTTCAAAATATTTTTAATGAACTCAACTATAGTGGTCAGTTTGGGGTGATTTTTTAAATACTATTTTATATTGGAGAAGAGACAATTAACAATGCTGTGATAGTTTCAAGTGGACAACAAAGGCGCTGGGCATCACTACTCAGCACTCACACCTCACTTCCTCCCACCTTAGCTGAACAGCCTGGGCAAGTCCCTTAAACAACTCCAGTCTCCTCCTTTGCACAGCCTACTTCCAGCACTGCCACGAGCTTAAAGGGGCCAAATGAGCTTCCAACAGCCAGCTGAAAGCCTAGACACAGCCTTCACTGAAGCGTCTTTGTTTTTTCTCTTCTCCTGTCGTGTAAGAAATTATTTTCATTCTAGCCCATTTCACATACATTCAAATAATGAAAATTATTTGGGTTAAATTATTTAAGATGCATTAAAGCACTGTAAAAATGGAATAAACACTACTGTTCTTCCTTCCATTACAGAAAAATAAAACATAAAGTTGAAAAAACTTACTGTTGGAAATGTGTACAGACTATTATTATCAATAATACACCATCTGGATACATTACTTTTTAGAGGATTTGGACAAGGTAATAATCATTAGAGAATGAAGCAAAGAAAGTGGAAGTGGCATATTATCCCTGGTAAATGACAGCGATAAATTTTAAAAGAATAAAGCATTTAATATAGTAAACCATATATGTGCTGTTATATTTTCTCAGTTGTATAGAGTATTACTAAAGAACAGGGTTTTTTTGGTTTTTTGTTTGTTTGTTTGGTGTTGAAAGTACAATACATGAGGGACTAATTCTTAAAATGAGGATATAGAGGAAGTTCGAAATTCATGTTTAAGAATTTTAGAAACATGAAAAAGGGAAGGAAAGTTCCAAAAAATATATATATTGTTTTAAAAGGAACATTTTGAATAAGTGATTTTATCTCTTTCCAGCTCCTAAACTTAATAACAGATGAAGTTAAATATATCACTCTGAAATTGTTTTCTGATTACCTATACTGTAGAAAGATATAGAATACTTATAACATGCTAAATAAATATAAAAATAAACAGAAAGTCCCCACAGTTAACGCCATAGGTGAATGTAAACTACACAGCTGTCTTTATAGCTCTCTTCTGCTACAGGACTATTATTATTGATACACTCTTTTCCCCACTAAAGAAACAGAGACTTCTGAGGAAAAAAGACCCACCACGACAAAAGCGGGAGAGAGCTGGCTTAGAGCAGCGTGTACCCTCTGTGGGCGCACTACACTTGGTCAGATGCCATTTCTTTCCTCAGCCCTGCGGTCTGGCAGCATCGTCTGAATCTTCAGTTTTTCTGAACATACCTTGGCCTCTGTGCTAACGCCTCTTGCAAGGTTGCAGTGAGACTTGATGATCAACAGAGATGCGTAAGAGGTCCACCCCACAAAGCCAAGGACGACGTTGAAAGCCAGGAAGAACCTGTCGTAGGTGTGGTAGTAGGCCAGGCCTCTCAGGGCGAGGTTGATCAGCTCCCGACAGAGCGAGACCTGGGGAGAGCGGGGCACGACGGCCACGCGGAGAGAGGGAGGAGACCGAGAGTCAGAGGGAGGAGAGTTATTACGATCAACGAGGCTGCAGACGGTGCAGCAGAAACAGATTCTGGTTGGTCAAGGATCTTCTTGCAAGGGGTAAATAAGAAAAAAATTCCGAATAAAATAATTTTAAAATCTTGATAAGAAAGGATATTTTTAAGTGCAAACTATCGATGAGATGGGTAGTGACTTTAAATGATTCGTTTCGTGGAGATTCTCTTCAGAGGACACTCAAGAGAAACGGCTCTCTAACCCGCAGACTTAGAGGGCGAGCGTGTGGCTACCGGGGGAGGAGGGAAGGGACAGTCAGGGAGTCTGGATGGACACGCACACACTGCTGCACTTAAAAGGGATAACAGCAAGGGCCTCCGATACAGCACAGGGAGCTCTGCCCAGTGTTGCGTGGCCGCCTGGCTGGGAAGGGCGTCTCGGGGAGGAGGGGTCCAGGTACATGTGTGGCTGGGTCCCTTCACCGTTCACCTGAAACTATCCCAACAGTGCTCCTCGGCTACAAAACACCCTAATACAAAATAAAAACACATTTAAAAATGGCTCTATATGTCCCTAATAGAAAGGCCCGTATTCACATCTTTTACTTTCTTATTATTAGATTACCCAAATCAGTTATAAAGTGAAAATGAAAGTCGCTCAGTCGTGTCCAACGCTTTGTGACCCCATGGACTGTACAGCCCATGGGATTCTCCGGGCCAGAGCACTGGAGCGGGGAGCCGTTCCCTTCTCCCGGGGATCTTCCCAACCCAATAAGTTATAAAACATTGTTAAAATAGCTGAATATTTCAGAGGAGTGTAGCTTGCCATTGTAAAACTATAATAAAAATAAGCATTAGAAATGCCATCGTACCACTTAGGCAATTTTAGAAATGAAAATAGAATTCTCTTTTACTTTAAACTTATATGACCATTTAACAAAGAGGAAAATTTATGAAAAAGACAATGGGGTAGGAATTGGGAAAAGTCAAAGCTTCAGAATAAACTATTAAATTTATAATAGTGTGAAGCTAATTCTAAATGTACAAATATGTCATGTTCTAAAATATTATGCATAAGCAGGATGACAGAAGCTTGGAATATACTTTCTCATCACAGAAACAGCAATCGTTCACTAACAGTATTAACCCTGAAAAGCTCCCTATAACACCGTCTGACATTAGAGAAGTTTATCCATGGGGCCAAAGCAGCTGCTTCGGAAATTCAGCCCCTCCATGCAGGGTCGGGACAGCTCCCGGCTGGCTCTTTCTGCTCTCCCCGTATCTGCCCCTTTCCATACCTGAACAATCAGCTACTTATACACACAAGGCCTGCATACTTACTGCTTCATCATACTTTTTCTGTTTTATATAGTATCTTGCTTTTCTTAAAATGTTGGCCTGTTTAGTATCAGATAGCGACCTATAAAAGAAAAAAAAGAGGCTTAGGTTTAAAATGTTTTCTCATTTCAATTATATTTCCCCCCCTTTTTTTTTTTTTTTGCTTAATTGAAAATAAAAGAATAGAATAGTGAAAATTGAAAAAAGAGAAAGAAACAAACTCTGAGCCAAACTGTATCTTTGCCGGTTATCTGAACTCTCCCAGAAAACAGTTTATAGTTAAATTTGGTTTTCTTGACTCAAAGTTGCAACTGCCAAACTCCACTTAAAACAGTCACACAATACGTCACTGGAAGAAATGGAATGCTCTGGATAACAAAGAAAAGTATGATTAGATCAATAGAATTAGTGAAATAGCAGATGAGTGATGTGCGTTACAACACTCAGCCCTCTCACGCTCGTGGTAGACGCGACAGGACAGATTTATTACCCTATCTTGTGTCCCTGGGGGTTCCCCTGTGGCTCAGCTGGGGAAGAACCTGCCTGCAGTGCAGGAGACCCCAGCTCGATTCCTGGCTCAGGAAGACCCGCTGGAGAGGGGATGAGCCACCCAATCCAGAATTCTCGGGCTTCCCTTGTGGCTCAGCTGGGAAAGAATCTGCCTGCAACGCGAGAGGCCCGGGTTCGGTTGTTCCTGAGCCAGACAGGGCCTGACAATTTTCATTATCAAAGAGAGCCGGACAGAGCTTAACCAGCAAGCAGTCAGTCAAAAATCTGAAGCAATTTGCAATTTTGGTACTACACCAAATACTTTTTTGGTTTCCCTATCTTTCACTTCTCTTTTACCATTTCTCTACCCTTGTTTCACCACAGTAAAAATGTTAAAGACACAGGAACAATACTCCTAATACTGCATAAGTAATTTTTAAATAAGTATAGTTAAATACAAAATTGAACACAAACTGCTTAACTAGAATCTAAATTCCTAAAGTGCATACCTTTACATTATCAAAGTGTAAAAATGTTATTTAGGACTATATTAGGTCAGATCATATGATACTGATGTTTCTGTATGTTAAAAACTACTAAAATTTTTTTTGACAATTTCATATAGCTCAACATATAATCACTTGTCTTTTTTCTACTTGGTTTCAGTAGCTTCTAAAGAGGTAAGATGGTGACTTCCAAGAAAGTCATCTTTAAGCATTGCTATTAATTTGGGTGGGTCACAGACATCTTTCAGGATCTGAAACTCACTCCAGAGTTTTCAAAATAAACATAATTCAAAATCTTACATAAGATTTTAAGAAAATTCAAGAACCATAGAAACGCATCTGTGAGCTCCCTTGAGTTCTGTACAGACCCCTGACTAAGAAGAATCCGTGCCCACTTTGAGGAATCCCAGCTCCTCCAACTCATGGGAACCCAGACACTCTGTCGGGACTTCCCTGGAGCTCAGATGGTGACGAATCTGCCTGCCATGCAGGAGACCCGGGTTCAATCCCTGGGTTGGGGAGATTCTCTGGAGAAGGGGATGGCAACCCACTTCAGTAATCTTGCCTGGAGAATCCCATGGACAGAGGAGCCTGGCGGCTACAGTCCATGGGGTAGCAAAGAGTCAGACATGACTGAATGACTAATACTACCGCTAAACACTCTGTCAGACTTGGGGAAGATTCCCTGGACTCATTGGGATTTGGAGGAAAAAGGTACAAGGAAGCAGGAATTCATGAAGAAAATAAGTTACTTCAAAATGTTGCCATGATCCAGTTCTCTGTCTTTCAGACACCACACAGTTTGGAAGATCTTCCTAGAAGTCTTCAAAATGGAATTACTGGGCCAAAGGACACAGGCACTCACTGAAGCTACATCCAAGATGAAATTCCAAAGTTCTATAAAAACCTCCTAAGACGATCTCCCTTCTCCTTGCTCTAGTCCACTCCACATCCTAAAATCTTCATGTGCTTGAGATTGAGGTGGGTGTCTTCATCAGCTCTAAACTCCCTGGACCACTGATGACCATCTCCTTCTGTTCTATTTAATTTCCCATTACCCCAAACATAAACTCTCAGCTTTGTAAAATGGTTAAGCTTTTCAGTCGTCACCTATCTCGCGTTCACGTCTGAGTTATTATTCACAAAGATCCTCTTGTCTCTGCTTTCCAAAATCAAATCTGCATCACCCTTTATGATCCATTCCAAATCTCCCCGCACACCATTAGCACCACCATTGGTGGTCTAATCACCAATTCATTTCTCTCCAGCTAAATTTTAACCTCCGTGTGGGCCATTAATTATTTTCATTAATATCAATAATGCTTAGGAAAGTGCAAAGCACATCAATCAATATATCTTAATTGATTAAAGTGCTATCAAAATATTGCAGACCTAACAAAGGAAGAAAAACAGAAGCGTATACATTGCTATTCTGAAAGCACCTAACAATTTGCTAAAAAGAGGGGAAAAAATCTTGTCCAGGAATTAATTCCTGGACATCAAAATGTTCATTAAAATGTTCTAAACAAACCTCACTGGAGCATTATGACATTAAAGACTCTTATTCCCCATGTAATTGAGAAGGGTACAAAATAGTCTTAGTACCACATATTTTAAATATAAAGAAACTTTATGAAAAATGAAAAGTCCAGAATTAAGGTACAATATTTTAACATCATGGAAAAAAAGACAAAACAAATAACAACACACTAAGCGGGGGCCTGGCAAGGAAGGAGTCAAAGGAGCGTCACATACGAATTAAAGTGAAGGAGGGGCCTGTGTGCATCAGTACGGGTAAATCTTGAAAATCAAACTGAACAGAAAAAGGAGAACTGTAAAAAAAAAATGGGGATCCAATGATATTACATTATTTTATTTCTTAAGAGAAAGAAATCTAAAGAAATATGGTAAAATGTTGACATTTCTAAAGCCTGGATTGTAGGTACAAATATTTTTATTATAGTCTTTATTCTTCTCAGTGTGAACAGTTTCATAATTAAAATCGAAAATATGTTAGCAAAAGGGATATATACATAGACATACACAGACAGACGAGAAACTGCAACTTTGCCTATAGAACCAAAGACTGTGAAGGATGGAACACAGGTGTGGGAACTTCTCATTATCATCTGTGTGATTTTTTATTCTGAAGATGCATTACTTTTTCATTCATATTTAACGAACCAGATTTTTTAAATAAAATAATTAAAACATTAAAATTTAACCACAGCTTGATGGAAAAACTTGGGCATGCCAACGCTCCCATCAGGAGCAATCAGAAAGCCTAACAAAACAAAAGAGGGTGGGGCTAGCGAAGAGAGCAGATGGCAACTATATATACCACGTGGAAGTTAAGACAGCCAGTGGGATTTGCTGCCTGCGCACGGAGCACGAATCCGGGGCCCTGTGACAACCTACAGGGGTGGGATGGGTGGGATGCAGGAGGAAGGTTCCAGAGGAAGAGGCCATATGTGCAGCTACGGCTGACTCATGCTGACGCATGGCAGAAACCAACACTATTGCAAGTATCCTCCGATTATGCGCTTTAAATAAAATTTTTAAAAATAAATAAATTTAGAGGTGCTGGAGAGCTAGCAGACCACCAAGAATTGAAGAGTTGGGAGCCTAGGGAGATGAAAACCACACAGAGGCAAACCAACATCCTACAGGCTGTGACCTTCTGAGCATCCCCCTCTACACTAGGGAATGGAGAGGCGACGGCACCCCACGCCAGCGCTCTTGCCTGGAGAATCTTGGAGACAGGGGAGCCTGGGGGGCTGCCGTCCATGGGGTCACACAGAGTCGGACACGACTGGGCAACTTCACGTTCACTTTTCACTTTCAGGCATTGGCCTGGTGGGCTGCCATCTATGGGGTCGCACAGAGTCAGACACGACTGAAGCGACTTAGCGGCGCGGCAGAGGAACAATGTAAACAGAAACGATTGAAGCCTTAATATTAAAATACCCTGAAGAGAACAACTATCTCTTATGATCCTTATAATTTTTTTTCAAATGTGAGAGTTGGACTGTGAAGAAGGCTGAGTGCAGAAGAATTGATGCTTTTGAACTGTGGTGTTGGAGAAGACTCTCGAGAGTCCCTTGGACTGCAAGGAGATCCAACCAGTCCATTCTAAAGGAGATCAGTCCTGGGATTTCTTTGGAAGGAATGATGCTAAAGCTGAAGCTCCTCATGCAAAGAGTTGACTCGTTGGAAAAGACCCTGATGCTGGGAGGGATTGGGGGCAGGAGGAGAAGGGGACGACCGAGGATGAGATGGCTGGATGGCATCACTGACTTGATGGATGTGAGTCTGAGTGAACTCCGGGAGTTGGTGATGGACAGGGAGGCCTGGCGTGCTGCGATTCATGGGGTCGCAAAGAGTCGGACACGACTGCGCGACTGAACTGAACTGAACTGAGGCACTTCTGAGAGCAGCATGAAAATGAATAAAGGAAATAGCGTCTAAAGTGAAGGAAGCCCCAATCACTGGCCTCTGCTCACAGAGCCAGGCAGGAAGAAAGGTGTCCTCCGGGCCCAGCAAGCGCGCGCTGCCGCCCCCACAGCCCTCCCCGTGCCCTCCCTTCTGGGTAAGGCACGGCCTCTCCTCCGCTCTACAGGTGCGCCTCTGGTTCACCACTGTCTGCTTGTCCCAAATTGCAACTCTCTGCTAGTCCAAGATAAACTCCTTTTGCTAATTAAAAAAAAAAAAAAAAATTTGGTCTAAGGGAGGACCTTTAATCTGTATCAGACTGAAAGAAATGTAAAAAAAAAAAAAGTATCTTTTATCATTTTAGTGGAAAAACACTTTGAAATATTTTGTTAACATTTATTTCAGCTCCCTGAATTTATATGGTGATTTTTAAGTAAAATATGTAACAAAGTATTTTGGCTTCAAATGGCAAGATATGTGGATAACCCACCTGCCAACGCAGGAACTTAGAGACCTGGGTTCAATTCCTGGGTTGGGAAGATTCCCCCAGGAGGCGGGCATGGCAACCGCCTCCAGCATCCCATGGACAGAGGAGCCTGGCGGGCTGCAGCCCGTGGGGTGGCAGAGAAGGAAGCGACAAACGCACACAGCACAACACGTCTCCTCCCACCTTCATGTTTCCTAAACTGTCTCTCAAGAGACCTTTCTGATTTCATGGAATTAAAATAAAAATTTTTTTTTTTTTTTGTAATTTTACTCTGGCCTCTACACTACACAATTTTCAAACAGGGTGTGTTTTCCCTCCCTGTTAAGTCACCTTCGAAGGCAGCCAAACTCCTTTTTCTAGTCATGCAGCCCCACCTGCTGGTCACTTCTAGGCATAGCCTCAGGGTCCATTAGACCCAATTTTACTTTTGAGGGTTTTTTTTTTGAGAAGTTCTATCTGTCGTGAGCATTTCATGATTATTCTTCCTTGGAGGTCTTTAAAATATCAAAAAATAAATTTTACTTACTTTTAAATAACAGAATAAAACGCTGCTTAGTTGCTTCAGTCGTGTCCGACTCTGTGCGACCCTATGGACTGCAGCCCTCCAGGCTTCTATGTCCATAGGATTCTCCAGATGAGAAGACTGGAGTAGGTTGCTATGCCCTCCTCCAGGGGATCTTCCCGGCCCAGGGATCGAACCCGGGTCTCCTGCAGTGCAGGCAGAGTCTTTACCAGTGAGCCACCAGGGAACATATGGGTCCACTGGACCCTTTAACAAGTTTAAGATGTAAGATTCTAGCAACCTTGTTTTTCTGTATCTTGATGATACATTTACTATTTTGTCACCCTGAGAACTATGACATTATTCATCAATTACTCATGCTAAAAAAGACTAAATAAGACAATGGAAGAATGGTAAAGAGACATTAATAAAGCAAAATCCAGTGATGCTGGTGAAACTGCTCAGTTCAGTTCAGTCGCGCAGTCGTGTCCGACTCTTTGCGACCCCATGAATCGCAGCACGCCAGGCCTCCCTGTCCATCACCAACTCCCGGAGTTCACTCAGACTCACGTCCATTGAGTCTGTGATGCCATCCAGCCATCTCATCCTCGGTCGTCCCTTTCTCCTCCTGCCCCCAATCCCTCCCAGCATCAGGGTCTTTTCCAATGAGTCAACTCTTCGCATAAGGTGCCCAAAGTACTGGAGCTTCAGCTTTAGCATCATTCCTTCCAAAGAAATCCCAGGCTTGATCTCCTTCAGAATGGACTGGTTGGATCTCCTTGCAGTCCAAGGGACTCTCAAGAGTCTTCTCCAACACCACAGTTCAAA
>SJXQ01005675.1:346887-365481 GCA_006408695.1 Aepyceros melampus
TTTACTCCAGGTGTTTCTTGACTTTCTGTTTTGCATTCCAGTCCCCTATAATGAAAAGGACATCTTTTTTGGGTGTTAGTTCTAAAAGATCTTGTAGGTCTTCATAAAACTGTTCAACTTCAGCATTACTGGTTGGGGAATAGACTTGGATAACTGTGAAATTGAATGGTTTGCCTTGGAGACGAACAGAGATCATTCTGTTGTTTTTGAGATTGCATCCAAGTACTGCATTTCGGACTCTTTTGTTGACCATGATGGCTACTCCATTTCTTTTGAGAGATTCCTGCCCGCAGTAGTAGATATGGGAAACTAATTCCTGTGTAGCTAACTGGCACAGTACAAATTCTCCTGAGAGTGGAAGAGTGAATGGGAGGTGAGTAAATACCTACCGCTCTTTTCTTTCAAGGGTTCTGCTGAAACAAACAGAAGTAAAGTGTAAATTTTTATTTAGCTTTTGGTTTTTGATTTCTTTTTTATAAGATGGTTGATAATGGAACAATTTAGTTCTACAATGTGGTAGATAATGGAGATTGGCTCAGCATAAACAGAGAGATTAATGAAGAATGAGAGAGAGAAAAAGAACAGAACTAATGAAACCCTTGAGAAAGTAAGATGAGTTGCTATTAATGCTCGAGGTCGACATTGTTTCTTTTTGGTCTTCCTTTTGCTATTTATTCCTGATGGAATTTAGTGGTTCACATACATACCAGGACAGATCAGCTTTAAATCTCGACCCTATTACTTAATAGTTGGGTGAAAAAGAGCAAGAATCTCTTTGTTGCAGATTCTTCTTTTTAAAATGTCAATACAAAAAACTAAACTCATAGGATCATTGAAAAATAAAGTAATAATGGTATCCATTCATCGGTCACTGTCGAGATTAAATAATTTAATATCCAGAATTCTTGCTGAACACTGTGCGTTCTTGGTAAGTGCTCTGTTATTACCTAAATAAACATTTGGGTGCCTAAAGAATATACATTTTAAAATTCTTTTTTGGTTAGCATTCTAAAATTGTGTGCTAAGTTACTTCAGTTATGTCCAACTTTTTGCAACTCCATGGACTATAGCCCACCAGGCTCCACTGTCTTCTGGGATTTTCCAGGCAAGAATACTGGAGTGGGTTGCCATGCACTTCCCCAGGTATCTCCCAAACCAGGAATCAAGCCCGGGTCTCTTAGGTCTCCTGCACTGCCAGGCAGGTTCTTTACCAGTAGCATCACTTGGGTATAAATTCTAATGTTAAGACTCTATTATTTAAATTTTTTACAAATATTTTTTTATTATTTCATAATATTCCAGCATATAGAGTGCAAGAACATGTGGGTAACTTTTTCATTTTCCGTCAGTAGACATACAGGAAAAGCAATCGCATATTCAGAAAGCTTCTAACTTCAAAAAGATGTTTTCTGTTGCTTTTGTTTACTTTGTATAATGCTATGGTGGACATCTTCAAACAGAAGGATATGACCATTTAGATAATTTCTGTAGAATAAACTACTAGAAGTGAAATAATGAATTAGTAATTACCAAAATTCTTAATATTCTGTTTTTGAGTAGTAAAGAAAAAACAGTCCTAAAAGTTAAATTCAAACTTTGTTCTTTTAAAATATTATCTTGACAGTTAATAAAATTTCAGGAAGTTCATTAAATGGTTAAATGCTACAGAGCATTAAAATTTATTATAATTAAAAATTTCAGCAATATGTATCTATCATGTATTTCTTTTTTTCTTTCTAAATCCATGCTAAGCTCTGTTAAATATTAGAGAATCATGACTTTTCTTCATCCACATCTTTGTTAAAATGAACATTGATATTTTCTTATAAAAATGCTTTCTTTAGGCATTTAAATTATAGTAATTACAATAGTTTTTTAGATTATTTAACTATTTGCTCATCTTTTGTACCTGATGTTTACAATTATATATTTCATCATGAAACTTTATAAACACATTACAATGAAATAATATATGTAGCTTTTGCATTTCATGGTTGTCAATTACCATTTTGATTGTGTCACTTGTTACATTTCACAATTAAAACATATGGATAATTTCTTTGTATAGCAATTGCATTTGCTATCATAATAAATAGCAGCAAATCTGGCAAGATAATATTCCCACCTGTCTCTAGAAATGAAAGTCTCCTTTGCATTACTAATTTGACCATAAAGTTCATCTCCTCCAGTGTGGGTTCATCTATTGTTAGTGTATTTGTTAACAACAATAACTATGTCTTTATTTCAAGAGTTAATCATGATTTTACAATGCATAGTTATGACAAATTCCTTAAATATTTTCTGGATGAATGCCCATAATTTCACAAATGTTCATTGGTTGTTTAAAAAAAAATCAGAAATAAAGCAGGCTATCTGCCTGCACAAGGAAAGAAAGAATTTTACCCTATAGCAGAATATTTGCTAATAGTGCAATGATCACTGTTATTAGAAGCTGTCTTATTTTCTTTGCAATCATCTGTCTTTGGAATGGAACAATAGGCTGTTCCTGAGAGACAGTGGCTAAATAAAATGCATTCCATTTTTTCTTTCCACCATCGACCTCGTGTTCACATTTTTAAGAAATTGGAAAACTACATTTTGAAAATAGTGTGCTTTCCATCCAAAAACCAAAAGAAAGAAAGAAAATAGTGTGCTTTCTTGATTTCCTTAACACTACACTATCCTACTCTCTAATCTTTTCCACTTTTTCACTTTATATCATCATAGTTACTAGCCATTAGGTACTGATTTTAATATTCACTAATGAGTACCCCAAGTGCATTTTCTTCTTTAATTTTCTGAACAACACTATTGGGTAAGTATTTTTTTTGCAGAGAGGAAACTAACCTGCCTCAAAACAATATTAGTGAGAAAGGAAGAAGCAAATTAAATCCAGAAGATGTGACTGACTCACCTCAAGCATTTGCCTATTATGCCCTGCCCATCATTACCAGCTCCTTTCCACTATACCATCCCTTAAGTGGCTGTAGGACCAAGTTTCTTTCCATTGTCATCCTCTTCTCACTTGGCACACTTTACTTCATTGATTTCTTTCCTGTGTTTTCAGATTTAATTGTAGATTGGAGGCTTCTGTATCTTTCTAGCAGGTCTAAAATCAGTTTCTAAGCTAAAGATTCTTAGTTTCATCTGCTGAGTCAACACCCGCACCAGAGTATTTCACAAGAACTTGAGTATCGTTAGATCCATAATTAATTATGTAATTTCCCAGCCTCATTCTGTCTCTGCCAAAATGGTCTTGGCCTTGAATTTTCTATATCTGTGATTGTTTCAATGTTTAGGAGATCCTTAGAAGTCTCTGGATATCCTTCAGTTCAGTTCAGCCACTCAGTCATGACTGACTCTTTGCAAACCCATGAATCACAGCACTCCGGACCTCCCTGTGCATCACCAACTCCTGGAGTTCACTCAAATTCAAGTACATCAAGTCGGTGATGCCATCCAGCCATCTCATCTTCTGTCAGCCCCTTTTCCTCCTGCCCCCAATCCTTCCTAGCATAAGGGTCTTTTCTAATGAGTCAACTCTTGGCATGACGTAGCCAAAGTACTGGAGTTTCAGCTTCAGTATCAGTCCTTCTGATGAACATCCAGGACTGATTTCCTTCAGAACGGACTGGTTGGATCTCCTTGCAGTCCAAGGGACTCTCAAGAGTCTTCTCCAGCACCACAGTTCAAAAGCATCAATTCTTCAGTACTCAGCTTTCTTCACAGCCCAACTCACACATCCATACATGACCACTGGAAAGCCATACCCCTGATGAGACGGATCTTTGTTGGCAAAGTAATATCTCTGCTTTTCAATATACTATCTAGGCTGTTCATAACTTTCTTTCCAAGGAGTAAGCATCTTTTAATTTCATGGCTGCAGTCACCATCTGCAGTGATTTTGGAGCCCAAAAATTTAAAGTCTGACACTGTTTCCACTGTTTCTTGATGTATTTCCCATGAAGTGATGGGACCAGATGCCATGATCTTAGTTTTCTAAATGTTGAGCCAACTTTTTCACTCTCCTCTTTCACTTTCAAGAGGTTTTTTAGTTCCTCTTCACTTTCCGCTATAAAGGTGGTGTCCTCAGTATATCTGAGGTTATTCATATTTCTCCCAGCAATCTTGATTACAGTTTGTGTTTCTTCCAGCCCAGTGTTTCTCATGATGTACTCTGCATAGAAGTTAAATAAGCAGGGTAACAGTATACAGCCTTAACGTACTCCTTTTCCTATTTGGAATCAGTCTGCTGTTCCATGTCCAGTTCTAACTCTTGCTTCCTGACCTGCATATGTGTTTCTTAAGAGAGAGGTCAGGTGGTCTTGGATCACATCTCTTTCAGAATTTCCCACAGTTTATTGTGATCTACACAGTCAAAGGCTTTGGCATAGTCAATAAAGCAGAAATAGATGTTTTTCTGGAAGTCTCTTGCTTTTTCAATGATCCAGCTAATGTTGGCAATTTGATCTCTGGTTCCTCTGCCTTTTCTAAAACCAACTTGAATATCTGGAAGTTCATGGTTCAGGTACTGATGAAGCCTGGCTTGGAGAATTTTGAGCATTACTTACTAGTGTGTGAGATGAGTTCAATTGTGCGGTAGTTTTAGCATTCTTTGGCAACTGCCTTTCTTTGGGATTGGAATAAAAACTGACCTTTTCCAGTCCTGTGGCCACTGTTGAGTTTTCCAATTTTGCTGGCATATTGAGTGCAGCACTTTCACAGCATCATCTTTCAGGATTTGAAACAGCTCCAGTGGAATTCCATCATCTCCATTAGCTTTGTTCATAGTGATGCTTTCCAAGGCCCACTTGACTTCACATTCCAGGATGTCTGGCTCTAGGTGAGTGATCACACCATCGTGATTATCTTGGTTGTGAAGATCTTTTTGTATAGTTCTTCTGTGTATTCTTACCACCTCTTATTAATATCTTCTGCTTCTGTTGAAGTGAAGTGAAGTGAATTTGCTCAGTCGTGTCCGACTCTTTGTGACCCCATGGACTGTAGCCCACCAGGCTCCTCCCTCCATGGGATTCTCCAGGCAAGAGTACTGGAGTGGGTTGCCATTTCCTTCTCCAGGGGATCTTCCCAATCCAGGGATCGAACCCGGGTCTCATGCATTCCAGGCGGACGCTTTAACCTCTGAGCCACCAGGGAAGCCGAGACCATCTTTGCATGAAATATTCCCTTGGTATCTCTAATTTTCTTGAAGATATCTCTAGTCTTTCTCATTCTGTTGTTTTCCTCTATTTCTTTGCATTGATCACTGAGGAAGGCTTTCTTATCTCTTCTTGCTATTCTTTGGAACTCTGCATTCAGGTGCTTATATCTTTCCTTTTCTCCTTTGCTTTTCTCCTTGGTATCTCTAATTTTCTTGAAGATATCTCTAGTCTTTCTCATTCTGTTGTTTTCCTCTATTTCTTTGCATTGATCACTGAGGAAGGCTTTCTTATCTCTCCTTGCTATTCTTTGGAACTCTGCATTCAGATGCTTATATCTTTCCTTTTCTCCTTTGCTTTTTGCTTCTCTTCTTTTCAAAGCTATTTGTAAGCCTCTTCAGACAGCCATTTTGCTTTTTTGCATTTCTTTTCAATGGGGATGGTCTTGATCCCTGTCTCCTGTACAGTGTCACAAACCTCATTCCATAGTTCCTCAGGCACTCTATCTATCAGATCTAGTCCCTTAAATCTATTTCTCCCTTCCACTGTATAATCATAATGGATTTGATTTAGGTCATACCTGAATGGTCTAGTGGTTTTCCCTACTTTCTTCAATTTAAGTCTGAATTTGGCAATAAGAAGTTCATGATCTGAGCCACAGTCAGCTCCTGGTCTTGTTTTTGCTGACTGTATAGAGCTTCTCCATTTTTGGCTGCAAAGAATATAATCAATCTGATTTTGGTGTTGACCATCTGGTGATGTCCATGTGTAGAGTCTTCTCTTGTGTTGTTGGAAGAGAGTGTTTGTTATGACCAGTGCGTTCTCTTGGCAAAACTCTGTTAGTCTTTGCCCTGCTTCCTTCCACATTCCAAGGCCAAATTTGCCTGTTACTCCAGGTGTTTCTTGACTCCCTACTTTCGCATTCCAGTCCCTTATAATGAAAAGGACATCTTTTTTGGGTGTTAGTTCTAAAAGGTCTTGTAGGTCTTCATAGAATGGTTCAACTTCAGGTTCTTCAGCATACTACTTGGGGCATAGGCTTGAATTACCATGATATTGAATAATTTGCCTTGGAAATGAAGAGATCATTCTGGTGTTTTTGAGATTGCATCCAAGTACTGCATTTTGGACTCTTTTTTTTGACTATGATGGCTACTCTATTTCTTCTAAGGATTCCTGCCCACAGTAGTAGATATAATGGTCATCTGAGTTAATTCACCCATTCTAATCCACTTTAGTTCGCTGATTCCTAGAATGTCAACTTTCACTCTAGCCATCTCCTATTTGACCACTTCCAATTTGCCTTGATTCATGGAACTGACATTCCAGGTTCCTATGCAATACTGCTCTTTACAGCATTGGACCTTGCTTCTATCACTAGTCACATCCACAACTGGATATTGTTTTTGCTTTGGATCAATCCCTTCGTTCTTTCTGGAGTTATTTCTCTAATGATCTCCAGTAACATATTGGGCACTTACTGACCCCAGGAAGTCCCTCTTTCAGTATCCTATCATTTTGCTTTTTCATACTGTTCATGGGGTTCTCAAGGCAAGAATGCTGAAATGGTTTGCCATTCCCTTCTCCAGTGGACCACATTCTGTCTGGATATCCTTAACAGTCTAAAAAGCCTCTTTCTCATTCCACATTTCAATCATTCAACCAAGACTTTTTCATCTCAATTCCTATAAATCTGAATTCATTTGCATTCTCTGTCTTCAGTACCACTAGCATACCATTGCTCTCCATTTTCTCTATAACAGAATAATTCATCTTTTTTCTGTCTTAAATCCATTTCTCAGGTGATCTCAAAGTGATATTTCAAAAATATTGTATTAGAATGCCATTATATTCAAGATAAATTTCAAATTCCTTACCTATACCAGAAATTCATCATAGTCTTAGGACAACATTTCTAACCATGTTTATCACTTTTCCTACTGTAGTATAAGTTCTCTTAACTTATAAGATTTCTTACTGTTTGTTGCTTTGAACTGAAGCTTACATTGCCTTCTGTATTTTTAATGGTCCGTCAATATGAAATGTTTTCTCCCATCTTTCAAAATCAGACTGAATTTTCTCATTTTTGTGAGGTTCTTCTGGCTGTTATTTTATCTATATAAATAGATGAATGTTCACAAATGCACTGCTTAAAATTTCATTTTAAGAATTTTTGTTTGTGTCTTAGAGGGGCTGGAATGCAAAAGCAAGAAGTCAAGAGATACCTGGAGTAACAGGCAAATTTGGCCTTGGAGTATAAAATGAAGTAAGTCAAAGGCTAACAAAGTTTTGCCAAGAGAATGAACTGGTCATAGCAGACACCATCTTCCAACAAGACAAGAGAAGACTCTATACACGGACATCACCAGATGGCCAACACAGAAATAAGATTCATTATATTCTTTGCAGCCAAAAATAGAGATGCTTTATACAGTCAGCAAAAAAAGGATCGGGAGCTGACTGTGGCTCAGATCATGAACTCCTTATTGCCAAATTCAGACCTACATTGAAAAATGTAGGGAAAACCAGTAGATAATATAGCGATGACCTAAATCAAATCCCTTACAGTGGAAGTGACAAATAGACTCAAGAGATTAGATCAGATAGACAGAACGCCTGCAGAACTATGGACAGAGTTTTGTGACATTGTACAGGAGGCAGGGTTCAAGACTATCCCCAAAGAAAAGAAAGGCAAAAAGGTAAAATGGTTGTCTGAGGAAGCCTTACAAATAGCTGTGAAAAGAAGAGACGTGAAAGGCAAAGGAGACAAGGAAAGCTATACCTGTTTGAATGCAGAGTTCCAAAGAATAGCAATGAGAGATAAGAAAGCCTTTTTCAGTGACCAATGCAAAGAAATAGAGGAAAACAATAGAATGGGAAAGACTATAAATCTCTTCAAGAAAATTAGAGACACCAAGGGAACATTTCATGCAGAGAAGGGCACAATAAAGGACAGAAATGGTATGGACCTAAAAGAGGCAAAAGATATTAAAAAGATGGTGTGATCACTCACCTAGAGCCAGACATCTTGAAATGCAAAGTCAAGTAGGCCTTAGGAAGCATCAGTATGAACAAAGCTAGTGGAAGTGATGGAATTCCAGTGGAGCTGTTTCAAATCCTAAAAGATGATGCTGTGAAAGTGTTGCACTCAATATGCCAGCAAATTTGGAAAACTCAGCAGTGGCCACAGGACTGGAAAAGGTCTATTTGCATTCAATTACAAAGAAAGGCAATGCCAAAGAGTGTTCAAACTACCACAGAATTGTACTCATCTCACATGCTAGTAAAGTAATGCTCAAAATTCTCCAAGCCAAGCTTCAACAGTACATGAATTGAGATCTTTCAGATATTCCAGCTTGGTCTAGAAAAGGCAGAGGAACCAGAGATCAAATTGCCAACATCTGCTGGATCATGGAAAAAAGCAAGAGAGTTCCAGGAAAAAAGTCTACTTTTGCTTTATTGACTATGCCAAAGCTTTTGACTGTGTGGATCACAACAAACTGTGAAAATTCTTAACAAGATGGGAATACAAGACCACCTGACCTGCCTCCTGAGATATCTGTATGGAGGTCAAGAGGCAACAGTTAGAACTGGACATGGAACAACAGTCTGGTTCCAAATAGGAAAAGGAGTACGTCAAGGCTGTATATTGTCACTCTGCTTATTTAACTTATATGCAGAGTTCATCATGTGAAATGCCAGGCTGGATGAAGCACAAGCTAGAATCAAGATTGTTGGGAGAAATATCAATAACCTCAGATATGCAAATGACACCACCCTTATGTCAGAAAGTGAAGAAGAACTAAAGAGACTCTTGATGAAAGTGAAGGAAGAGAGTGCAAAAATTGGCTTAAAGCTCAACATTTAGAAAATGAAGATCATGGCATCTGGTCCCATTACGTCATGGCAAATAGATGGGGAAACAATGGAAACAGTGGCAGACTTTTTTTTGGGGGGGGCTCCAAAATCACTGCAGATGGTGACTGCAGCCATGAAGTTAAAAGACTGTTGCTCTTTGGAGGAAAAGCTATGATCAGCCTAGATGGCATATTAAAGAGCAGAGACATTAGTTTGCCAACAAAGTCTGTCTAGTCAAAATTATGCTTTTTCCAGTAGTCATGTATGGGTGTGAGAGTTGGACTATAAAGAAAGTTGAGCACAGAAGAATTGATACTTTTGAAGTGTGCTGTTAGAGAAGACTCTTGAGAGTCCCTTGGACTGCAGGGGCATAAAACCATGAATCCTGTAGGTAATACATCCTGATTATTCATTGGAAATGCTAATGCTGAAGCTGAAACTCCAATACTTTGTCCACCTGATGTGAAGAACTGACTCATTGGAAAAGACCCTGATGCTGGGAAAGATTGAAGGCAGGAGGAGCAGGGGACAATAGAGGATGAGATTGTTGGATGGTTGGCATCACTGACTTGAAGGACATGAGTTTGAGTAAGCTCCAGGAGTTGGTGACGGACAGGGAGGCATGACATGCTGCAATCCATGGAGTTGCAAAGAGTTGGAAGCAACTGAGTGACTAAACTGAACTGAGTGGTAAAAATCCTGCCTGCCAATGCAGGAGATACGTAAGAACCACAGGTTCGATCCCTGAGTCAGCAAGATCTCCTGAAGAAGGGCATGGCAACCCACTCCAGTATTCTTGCCTGGAGAATCCTATGGACAGAGGAGCTTGGTGGGTTACATTCCATAGAGTCAGAAAGCATTGGACAAGACTAAAGTGACTTAGCACAACACTTGCTTTTGAATCCCTGTTTAGCTTCCCTTACATCCTATTCCAAAGTCTTCAAAATATGCAAGATTTTAGTTTTACTAAAATTTTAAAATATTTTAGTTATGTGGTAACTCTCATATGGGCTTCTTGAGTAGCTCAGCCAGTAAAGAATCTGCCTGCAGTTCAGGGACAGATTTGATTCCTAGGTTGGAAAGTTCCCCTGGGAAAGGCATGGCAACCCACTCCAGCATTCTTGCCTGGAGAATCCCCATAAACAGAGAAGCCTGGTGGACTGCGTCATGGGTTTGCAAAGAGTCAAACTCGACTGAGTAACTAAACAGAGTACAGCACAATTTTCGTGCTAGTAAGGTCATCAGCAACTGCTGTTCTATTAGGAAACACACTTTCCCTCGTTCTCATCAATACGGCTTTAGCTCACTTTTTATTTTAAAAAGGTTTTTCTATTTTCTCTTATTTTTTATGTTTAGCTGTCTAGCACCTCTTGCAGGATCTCAGTTCTCTGACCAAGGATTAACCCAAGCCACAAATTCTAACCACTCAAATACCAGGGAACTACTATGTCTCATTTTAGAAAGGTGTCTTCTAATGTTTTTTAAATTAATCAGTGATAAATGTATTTTCATATATGAGAGGCTATGCCAATTTTTTTCAAAACCAGTAAACTTATATCTTTGTCTATATTCTCCAACAAGGTATTTTTATTTCCTACAGATTTGACATGACTGTTTATACATGAAGTAAATTATCTGTTATGCATTACAAATAGGTTTCAAGATGGTATTGTTTTATGGATTTGTAAAGGTTTTCTTTTGTTTTTCTTTTGTTTTTCTCTTGTTTTTCTCAATGTTTGATTTTATGGCTTATCGATTCTATGTCATCCTTAGGCATCCAGTTGAAGACATGAAAAATTTATGCTTATTCTAGTACTTTTTTGAACTCATTTTTATGTTTTTAAATTGGACACTTCTGGGATTAATTTTGTAATATGGCATATAGTACAAATCCAGATTTATTCCAATAATCAATTCCCTACCATAGTCTCTTTACTAATCCTGTTTTCCACACCAATATTCATAGATTAAATTAGCTTATGTTTGAGGGGCTATTTCTGGATTTTCTATTATGCTCCTTTGATCTGTTAGTCTATTTATACACAAATAATTTATTTTATTAACTGGAGCTTTATTCTTTGATATCTAACTGAAATACTTCCTTTGCCACCATCCTAATCCTCCATATTTTACATAAATTTTCTGATTATTCTAAGATATTTTTCTTTTAATATCAACTTTAGAAGCTGTTTCTCTAATTCAAAATGAAAGCTGTTATTATCTAAATTATTAATTTAGGAAAATGGCATTTTGAAAATATGTAATCTTCTTATCTAAGCACAGAGTATGCATTTCTTTCTATTCAGTGAGTTATTTCTGCATTTTTTGCATTGTTTATATTCTAGAAAAGTTCATTATTGGGCATTTCATATTTTTATATTGCCAATTGTGAAGACAATATTTTAATTTGTTTCCTACTTAATCTAGCATAATTTGCATTTTTACTTATTTGTCTAAGTAATTTGTAATCAAGCATGTTACTAACTTTACTATCTGATAATTTTTTTACACCTATTTTCCATCTTTTTTTTTTAAGTACATAATCACATAATCTATCAAAGAAAAAGAGCCTCCCTCCTCACTTATTTCTTTATCTTTTCTCATTCCATAGGTCAGTGTGGAGGTACTTTTTAAGGTTTCTAGAATTCTACACTCTATCTTCATCACTCTTCCCTCCTTTAACATTTATGCAGTCTCTGTTACTCACAAAATGCTTGGACAGTTACTCAGAAAATGCTTGGGCAGACAGTAACGGAATGAACCTTAAAACAGTGTCATCTGACTTATAATTGTTGCTAACATAGTTGTATCCCTACGGCCTATCTTCTACCTGGAACCACAGGGGTCCTCAAAAGTGTGTCCAGTAGTTGGAGGAATACATTGGTAACATAGAAATACATTATTTCATCCAAAGTGGTAGAGAGGAAGATAGTTTGTTAATATATGTTATACTGCAGTTGTTAGTATTCTGTCAAGAGGAATAAGGAGCAAGTCTCAACATTCAGAAAAATCTCTTCTGAATAAAACAGAACATTAGATTAAATCCTTCCAAGTGCTGAGACTTTGACCGTGAGCTTGTTTGCTTTTTTTTTAATCAATTTTTATTTTTTTAGTTTGTTTTGCTTTACAATACTTGTTTGCTTTTTTATTCATTTATTCATGTAATCATTCAACAACTTGCATATATTTTTCTAAGCAGTGAAGATATGGCAATAAATAAAACAAACCCCGTGTTTTCATAGAACTTTCACTATAGTGGTAGGAAAGATAATTTTAAAAATATGTATAATATCATATATGAAATGAATCACCAGTTCATGTTCGATGCATTATACAGAATGCTTCCGGCTGGTGCACTGGGATGACCCAGAGGGATGGTACGGGGAGGGAGGTGGGAGAGGGGTTCAGGATGGGGAACACGTGTACACCCATGGTGGATTCATGTGGTGTATGGCAAAACCAATACAATATTGTAAAGTAATTAGCCTCCAATTAAAATAAATATATTTATTAAAAATATAAACTAAAAAAAAATCATTGGTGGGATTGGATAACGTGTAAATGACATTGAAAACCATGGATGAAATGAGACAAGCTTGGATTTACTGTAGATACTGAAGGCTCATACACTGATCCCTAAGAAATACCAATATTGCAACATTGGTGAATTTAGGAACAATAAGAATATTACTCTAAAAATAGTTGTTAAAATAATCAAGAAAACTGTATGCACAGTTCACACATAGAAGATTTTACATAAACTGTATATTTTAAGAAGTAGTGTTCAATTGCATTAAGATTTCAGCCTATAGTTTGAGTGAAATGAGAATTTGTAATTGAACAGTAGATGTGTTACTGTGGAGACCATTGCTGACCTTAAACTGTTTTGGTTTTGTGGAGTGGAAGCATTTCAGTGCACTCAAGGTTTGGAATAAGTTCAAGAGGATGAGGGAAAGAAGTGATAGAGTAATACATTTCTTTAAAGTTGCTTTGAAAGCACACATTAGAGTCTAGGGAGTTTTGTCGATGATTGTGTATATTATATTTCTTTAAGATGAGAAATATTTAGTGTGTTTAATTTAGTACAGAGAGAATAATTACAATTCAGAAGAAAGAGGATAATTACAAAAGCAAAATTCAAATAGTCCAAACGTTATGAGATCCAGTGTGGAGGTAAAAGAGTTGGCCATTGTGAGGCACACTGATAAGCCATCCGAAACAAGAGGAAGAATTCTGTGCATAGTTACCGAGGCAGGACACTTTATGGATATCATGGTGGACTAGCACAGAAATTCTCTTCTAAGTCCTTCTATTTTTCAAGGGAAATGAGTAGATGATACAGTCATAAGCAGAGAGTAATGGGAGCAGGAGAAATGGCTAATATATTGAGAAATGTGAAAAAAGTGTAAAATAGTCCTTTTGGAGAGTGACACATGAGTTGAAAGACAACACTGTTAGGGAACCCTGAATCTCACTTAAAGTGAACTGTTAGGAATTTAGCCTAAGTGCCAGGAAGCTGAATGCATTGCAGAAATTGGTAAGGCTTTAGAAAATATAATTGAGGCAAAGAAGGGAAGAGAATTGAGACAGTGTGCAAAAGAAATGGTTTGTTTATTAACCATAGACTTTAATTGGTTTTAATAATCTACTGGGTCTTAAAAAGTATGGAGCATATGAGAGATATTGACACATACTGCAATGCCAAAACTAGAAAACAATTCTCCTGGACAATTTAATCAGTGACTCTTAAACAGCAATCTATTCTCTGATAGATCCAATCTAGTGCAGCTACTGCAGTCAGTGTCTAATATCCCTGTATCTACCTCTTTGAGGTATCAAAGGAAAGCACCTTTATGAATTACTCAGTCCCTCAAAGAAATGGGTCTTATGGCACACACAGACCCCACCTTTAGATATCACATGGGTTCCATCGGTGATTTCAAGGGATGAAAATAGTCAGATAGAAGGATGACTTTCTACCTCCCTTTGAAGTTTATGTTTTATAATTCACCAAGGCATCTCTTCTCTAACATAACTTCTAGTTTTAAAGGATTTTCAGTTTAATTGGAAAGACCATCTTGAGAATCACTTTGGAACAACTGTTGTACTTAGAGTGAATATATAAAAACTGCCTCAACAAATCCATAAACACAGGACAATAAAATAGCTGGTAAATTTGGTAATTGTGTTGATAAGTTAATCTTGGAGTTCTGTGCTATTCACATTGAATTTTTCACACAAAATTAGCAATACAAATATTTTATTTTTCACTTATACTTAACATTTAAAGAGAGGAACACAGAATGACCTTGTCTTGACTTTAATTCCAGCTGATTCTAAAAGTCTTTCGTGAACTCTGCTTACTTCACAATCAGTAACTTGACTACACGAAGACTAAACTGCTCTTAAGGCTGCCTTATTCTGCTTGATTCTAGGACATAATTCTAGTGTGTCCTCAATTACCTTTCCTCTCTTTTTTTCTGTTAAGATAGAACAATAGTTCTCCTGTTCCTAAAAGCTACTGTGTTCCATTAGTAAGGATATTTGAGATTTAACTGGGTAATTTTTATTTAGGGGAAATTTTCATTGAGAGTACTTCCCTAGTAGTCCAGTGGTTGAGACCTTGCCTTCTAGTGCAGTGGGTGCAGGTTTAATGCCTGGTTGGGGGGCTAAGATCCCACATACCTGGCCACCAGAAAACCAAAACCTAAAACAAAAGCAATATTGTAACAAATTCAATGAAGCCTTTAAGAAAAAAAGAAAGAAAGAAAGAAAGAAAGAAACTTTTATTTAACTTCATAAAAGTATATATATTGACTTAAGAATGTTTTGTTGAGGATTACATCACAAACTTACATATTATGCAAATTAAGTTAGTGTTGAATGTTTTGGAAATACAGTGCCTGTTAAATACTACTACTACTATTAATGCCTGTTAAATACTACTACCATTGCTTACTTAATAAAGGTGACATAAATCTATCTCTGTACTTAGCTGGGTAGTTGACGAATAATATATTTCTCATTACAATGACATAACAAGAGTAAAAATACCAATATATATGTTATGGCATGAGTGTTTGTGTTTCCCCTCAACCCCAGTTCACATTTTGGAATCCTAACACCCACTGTGGTCATTTTAAGAGGTAGAGCCTTTCAGAAGCAATTAGGTCATGAGTGTGGGTCTCTCATCAATAGGATTAGTGCCCTGAGAAAAGAAATTCCACAGAGCTCCTTGGCCACTTCCATCATGTGAGTGTACCAGAAGTGCAATGGAGATGAGGGCACTTACCCAAATCATGCTGGCACCCTGATCTGGGACTTCTAACCTCCAGAAATATGAGAAATAAGTGTTCTGTTTATAAGTGACCCAGTCTATGGTATTTTGTTATAGCAGCCAGAACAACCTAGGGAAAGTTACCATTTTTAATCCTCAATTTATTCCAGGTATACCTGGCACTGAAGGTAATAGCATTTACTTCCTACCTCCTAGCAAATATATGAGATATGCCTAATATTTTCTTATCCTACAGAAAGGGAAAATAAGGTATACAGTGGTTATATATGTTGCATACAGTCAAGGTGTTAAAGCTGGAATTTAAACTCATGAAGGCTGATGATATAATTCAGTTCCTAACTACTATGACAAAGAGCTTTTATACATGAAATAAAAATTTACATAAGAATGCTGATCAGTACGTGGATTTTGTTTTGTTTTACTTCCTTAGGCTTCTCCTAGTTGACATTTGTGTGACATGACAATCTCAAAGGAATATCTGTATCTAAAATGCATGACTATTTCTATCAGTAGTTTGAGAGAACTGTATTAGTAAATCACCTGGGAAACATGGTGTATTAAAAGTTATTTCATGAGTCACTTTCATCTTTCATATCAATGAAAAATGTGAGTTTTAATTAACAACAGTGGCTACATGAACTTCTACAACAACGACAAAAAAAAAAAAAAGGCAGAAGGAAAGAAGGAAAGAAATCCTAGAAACAGAGGGAAAGTATGCATGCATTAATATGAAGCTGTGTGTAGGGTCTGTATCTTTCAAAAATCTTTTCCTTTTTTAGATATTTCCCCCCTGTATCTCATTTGACATCCTTTAAGACCTTATATCTTTTAAAGAACTTACAATAATTCTGACTAATATGACAATTCTGACTCTTTGACTTCAAATGGAAAATTTGGCATATTGACTTTCAAAAAGCTCCTCTAACTGATGCTTTTATAAACACCAAGTAGCTTAGCTTCTCCTAATCATCTTGAATGGCAACAGTGGCTCTAGAGTTTGGAAGTCTTCAATTTCATGTTTGCTTTCTCGCTCTTTGAATAGAAAAATAATTCACAAAAATGTGATGAGTTCACAAAATCCCATGTAAAACTCAAATAAATAAAAAATAAATAGCTGTTATGTTTTGAAAGCTGCCTTTGCCAGTTGGCACCTTTATTTGTCAGGGACTTGAGGATAGCAAGCTAAAGAACACTTCATTAAAAATGTATAGGGACTACATCTGTTATGCCTGAAACCAATAATCAGCTACTGCTGCTAATTCACTCCAGTTGTGTCCGACTCTGTGCGACCCCATAGACGGCAGCCTACCAGGCTCTCCTGTCCCTGGGATTCTCCAGGTAAGAACACTGGAGTGGGCTGCCATTTCCTTCTCCAATGCGTGAAAGTGAAAAGTGAAAGTGAAGTCGCTCAGTTGTGTCCAACTCTTAGTGACCCCATGGACCGCAGCCTACCAAGCTCCTCTGTCCATGGGATTTTCCAGGCAAGAGTACTGGAGTGAGGTGCCATTGCTTTCTCCAAATAATTAGCTAGTGATATCTAATTCAATCCTCTGTTTAATGCCATTTTTAAATAAAATATGAAAGACTACATGCAGTGGATATATCTGTACCAACATGATAATATTAATAACAAATGTTGGATAAATCATCTTTTTAAGAACCTAGTTGCATAATTTTTGAGGGATTATAGAAAGATTTTTTCCTTCATATTTTCTAACCTACACTGAAAGATTCATGGAGGGAGAAAATTGATCATCATAACACTTAACATGCAACTGGAATTAAGTGGAATAAACTATTTATTCAATTAGTTATGTGAATGGTTAAAATTAATTCTTTCACATTTTTATATATAAAATAAAAATCAAATTCAATATAAATGATATCTGTCTGCACTATATATACATTTGTATGCATGTGTTTATATAAAATATGACTGTTGAACTTTAACATAAATTTGAAATTTTGGAAGTAGAGTCATGTTTGTGATCATTCAGTCACCTTCCTAAGTGAATCCTCACTTTACAGATAATTAAGACTCACAGACTCTAAATTATTTGCTCAAAGTCATTTTTAAATTTTTAAATGTATTTGTTTTTAATTGGACCATAATTGCCTTACAATATTGTGTTGGTTTTTGCCATATGTCGACATGAATCAGCCATGGGTATGAGTATGTCCCCTCCCTCCTGAGCCTGCCCCGCACCCCGACCCCGTCCCGCTCTGCTAGTCACAGAGCTCCCCGCTCGATACAGCGATTCCCACTGCTGTTTGATTTTACATGTGGTCGTGTGCGTGTTTCAGTGCTACTCTCTCAATTCGTCCCAGCCTCTCCTCCTCTGTCCACAGTCTGTTCTTTATGCCTGTGTCTCTGTTGCTGCCCTGCAGATGCGTTCTTCAGTGCCATCTTTCTACGTTCCATATATATGCACTAACATACAGTATTTGTTTTTCTGACTTACTTCATTCTGCATAATAGGCTCTGGAGCCAAAGTCAGTGTACAACTAGCAAGTGGCAAAGATTTTAATCTCCAGTACCCAAGCTTAGTGTTGTTTCTCTAAATATGAAATAAACAACATCAGAGGCAGTGATGGAAAAAGTTGACAAGATAATAATAAAATGGAAGGTATATAAATAGTTCATTCAATAGCAGTATTGTTCTATTTAGCTTTGTAGTTTAGGTTCACATCATTATGTGAAGAATTTATGTATTTATGTATTAAAAAAACCTCGTTTTGATTATTTTTGTATTGAAACGAAGGTGGATAAATTTTAGCTCTAATTTAGTATAGAACAATTATTTTTTGTTTTTCTTAAATTATTAATCTCCTTTGATCACCTCTTCTAGTCCTCGCTCCCATATATTGCTACATACACTAATATACAGGCTTCCTAGGTGGCTCAGTGGTAAAGAACCCACCTGCCAATGCAGTAGCCACAGGAATGTGGGTTTGGAAGATTCCTGGGTTGAGAAGATCCCCTGGAGAGGGGAATGGCAACCCACTCCAACGTTCTTGCCTGGAAAATTCCATGGACAGATGAGCCTGGCGGCTTATAGTCCATGGTGTCACAGAGTCAGATGTGACTGAGCACACAGGCACACAAACACATATACATTTAACACTCTCACACACACATACACAGAAGCCCTTTACAAAAGCAAAGCAAGGTTGATTTATCTTTATGACTTACTTAAATATGGAAAATTGTCGGGAGCCAGAGTGAGGAATCCCACCCGTGACAGGGTCACGTGGCAAACTCAGATGGCAGGGCAATTT
>SJXQ01005676.1:13211-50350 GCA_006408695.1 Aepyceros melampus
TCCCTGTCAATCCATCCATTCATTCATTCATCTTCCCGCTCCCTCTATCTATCCATCCACTCACCAGTCCATGTGTCAGCCATCCATTCATCCATCTATCCACTCACCTCTCTGCCTGGATCTGTCCACCCAGCCTTGCACCCACCCTCTAATCCATCTTCATCCATCCATTCATTTATCCATCCACACATCCATCTATATCCTCCCACCCACTTACCATCTCACCTACCCACTCATCCACCAATCCATCCACCCATTCCTTCATCCACCCACCCACTCCTCTGCCCATCCATCTGCACATCTATCGCCCATCAGCCTGTCCATTCATCCATCCACTCTCTTACCCGCTGGCCTGAGGAACTGTATTTGCAGATAATTCAGCGAAACTTCTTTCCAGTCAGAGAAGGCCCTGGCAGTGCATGTCCTACCAGCACTCAGCTACTGGTGACATCTTTGGACTCAGAGAATGGTACTTCATGGCTTCATTAGCTACCCCAAGTACTTGGAATTTGAGAGGACAGAGAATTGGCCAGAGAAACAAGCCAGCAAACACAAAATCCATCAAGAAACACAAGAGCGAGGAGTTGGTGGGTTGGGGAGCAGAGAGGAGTAGAACGCATTTTCTAGTACAGACAGCTTGCGCACTGTCTTCAATGCCTTCAGATGTATTCGATGCTTGGCTTTTTTGAAAATTGAGGATTTGATGGGCAGAAACACAAAATGCAGTTTAAAAGGACAAATAAAAATCATTAGCATCCTCTGTAAGTATTTCCTGCAGACAGCAATGAACATATACCCCTCACTCCATCCTGCACTGCGTGCTCTGGGGAGCTCCCAAAGTCAAGCCACACAGCTCCTGTCTTTGGGGAGCCTTCATTTCTTGAGGAAGAGAAAAAAGCATTATCTTGACAAGAAAACAGTGGAGACAGGTATGAAGAAGTGGTACAGGTGTCGAGGGCAATGAAGTTTATTTGTCGAGAAGGTCGGGTCCTGAGTGTGCACAAAAGAATGGCGGGATCTCCTGGGAGACAGGAAGCCCTAAGGTAGAGCTTTGCTGGCCACTCAGAGAGTAAAAACCAGCTCCCCACAGGGCTGGACAGTCACGCCCTGCCTGATGGCATCCTCACCAGCCTTGCCCTCATCAACAGCAGTGGGAGCAGGAGCCTGGGGAACTACCCTCTCCTCCCCACCCCCACCAGGCTCCCTGTCATCATGCAGTTGACCTTCAAGGCTGAAGGTGGGGCGCCCACTGCACCCTCACCCTGGGAAGCTGAACACAGGCCTCGGGGAGCTGAGACCTGGCCTGGACCAGGGGTCCTGGTGCTCACTCCAAGTGCAGCGTCCACTCCATGCCCTGGGCCTCAGCTGCATTTTCTGGCATTTCAGTTCGCTTGTTTTTCAACCTGTTACCATCAGATCTTGCTGAATGAGCAGCCTAGGGTTTGCAATACTATCCTCACTTTCTTTGGTGCAAACACTTTTTATTCTTTCACAATAAATGGGTACTAGGAGAGGATGCGCTTAGATATTTGCCCTACAGTTCAGAGTTGGAGTTCCTTAAGGGCTGGAGTCTTGACTCCTTCTTGGGACCGCTGGCCTGACACACTCGGCTCTTAGACAGCGTGTCAATGATGTGTGTGTGTGCATGTGTGCATTTAAAACAGCTCTGTTGAGATTTACATGCCATACAATTCATCCATTGCAAGTATACAATTAAGTGTCTTTTAGCAGATTTACAGACCACTAGAGTTAATTGTAGGACATTTTCATCATCTCAAAAAAAAAAAAAAAATCCTGTATTCTTTGTTATCAACACCCCTTCCTCCTATGCCTCCAGCTGGTAACAACCACTAATCTTTCTCTGCGGATCTGCCTATTCTGCACATTTTGTACAAATGAAATCATGGAACGTGTGGCTTATTTGCCACTAGTTTCTTCTGTTGAACTTGTTTTCAAGGTCCATCCATGTTGGGTTGATACCTATTCCTTTTTATGGTTGAATAGTATTCCGTCATATGGATAGACCACATTTTGTTTATCTGCTATCAACTGATGGGCACTGGAATTTTTCTACCTTCTGACCATTATAAGTAAAGCTGCTATAAAAGTAAGACACACGTTTTTGAGTGAATGTAGGTTTTCATTTCTCTTGAATTGCTGGGTCATGCGGTAACTGTTTCACCTTTTAAAGTATCTCTATGTTTAACTGTAACTTTGTATTCCAAAGTAGCTGCACCATTTTATATGGTGGGTTCTCACTTGCCCTCATACTCACCAACACTGATTATCATCTGATACACAGATATGTCTTGAGTGATGTCCTAGGGATGATGAAATTTGAGAGACTCCTGCAGGATATAAGAAGCAAGTTCAGACTCTAAGTTGGGGTTCATTCCCTGTGATTCTTAGCCTTTCGTGCAGATCCAGCTTGGCTGTGTGAGAGCAAGAGCTCATCAACTTTCTATTGCGTGTTGGTCCCATCTCGAGAACGTGCCAGATTTTGCTCATCTCACCATTCCCCATTTTCTGACCACCCCCACAACCTCCATCCTCTTTCCTTGGACTTCAGTTCACCATTCAAGGCTTCTTGCTTTCAAAACCTCACATTATGCACGCAAGTGTGGGGCAGCCCTCCGTGGCACCAACACACTAAGGTTAGTTCCGAGTGTGACTGGCATAATAAGGACACGGGCAAAGCACTGACACACAGCTGGAGCCCCAGCTCCACCTGATTAACCAGCAGGGTGAGTCTCCCCATTTGATCCACACAGCTCCCCCCCAAACCCCATGCCACAAACACCACTGCTCGTGGAGAATGAATGAGCAATACTGAAAGTCAGTGAATGCTGCCATCTGAATAGACCGCAAACGATAGCTCCTTACCAGGATGAGGTCTGAGAGGCTCCAAGAAGAGTGAGGGCCACAGGGTTACTTGTAACTTTCAGGCACTGACGAGCACAGGTGAGCGCCTCCATCCATTCCTGAAGTCACCGTGCGGGAGAGGAGGGTGGGGGCCAGCAGGCAACCTTGGAACCACGTGTTCTGTTCCAGCCCACCTTAGGGAAATAGCAGAGATTGCCGAATGAATTACTCTGCACAAGGAATTCCAATGTTCAGGTTTGAATATCAGCTCAAACTGTGGATCATATTTCCTCTTGTAAAAACCATTACTGGTGATAAAAATATTTTTGGAATCATCATTTTATAACTGACTTCTGGTTCTACTAGTCTCTTGGCACAGACAAAAACGGCAAAGGAACCTCGCCCAGCACCCTCGTCTGTGGTCCCACCGTGACCGAGGCCACCTGCCACAGAGCTGCACCAGGAAAGTGAGGAATCTGGAAGCAAAGCAAACAGTCTTAATCCATGAGAAAACTTTATCACAGCTTTTCCCAAGAAATCTCGCTTAGAGTGGTAATACCGCAGGACGGTAATAGGTATTAAATAACAAAAGAGCCCTGGGCTCACACAAGCTTGTAAATCACCAATTAAGCCCAGTTTTTAAAGGTTTATTTACTGCAGCATTTTTGGGGGGTGGTTTTTAATACTGCGATGTGAATTATGAGTCTCCAGGAGGAGGATGTAACATGCAATATTTCCCAAACTCATGTGACCACAGAAACCACATTTTCAAGCCCAACTAGGGGACTGTGTGTCCACAGGTCACCAGTATGTTGTGCAGCAGGATGTAAAAAGCAGAGACGGAGCAGAGTTCACCACACTTTCCAAGGGGGAAGATGAAAGCCCACAACCCTCGGGCTCAAATCTCAGCCCAGCTCGTTTATTCGCCCTCAATCACATGATCAGATAACACATATCCTGCTATTCATCATTTGAAGAATGCAGATTCACTGTTTTGGTAAGCCTCATGTGGCATCATTGAACCAACCTGTGTTTTAATTTGTTTCAAAGGCCTTGTTTCATAAAGAAACAGGTTTTTCCCACAATGAATTTTACAGTATTCCTTCCCACCTTGGGTTTTCTGCAAGACTCTTCAGAGCTAGAACACCAGAAAATGGCCTTGTAACTGAGAGGGCCCAGTCACGAGGCCACTACGGCCACGAGGTGTCATTCCCGGGAAGGCAGATGACCGCTGTCAGCACACCAGACAGGCGTGGCGCTCCTTCGTGAGGAACAGGGGAAGGCAGTGATGTCAGCCAGAGCGTGCATTTCAGTGCTAACTGCCCACGTGACAGCATCAGAGGCGCTCCAGGGGGTCCCAGCTGCCAGGAAGGCTTCCGTCCCATCAACGCAGGGAATTCCATGTGAAGAAACATGGAACTTTGTGAAATGGATGAAATTGGTAGATGACACAAGACTGGAAAGAGCATTTAATATTATAGCATTTGGCAGGAGTGTGTCGGTCTTCTGGGCTGTCATAGCAAACCATTGACCACGTGGGGGCTTGGAACAGCAGGAGTTTCTTCCCTTTCATTCTGGAGGCCAGAGAGCCAAGATCAAGGGTTGGCAGGGCTTGCTCCCGCTAAAGGCCCAGGGAGGGTCCCCTTGCTTCCAGTAGGCTCCTGGTGGTGACCCTCACGTTAGGCCTGAAGCTATCTCATTCCAGGGTCCAGTGGCATCCCCCTGTGTCTGTCCTTCTTCTTCTAAGAATACGGGTCATTAGATCGTGATCCACCCTTTTCTGGGGTGACCTCATCTTGACTTCATTATACCTTCAAAGAGCTTATTTCCAAGTTAGGTCACATTCACAGGCACAGGGGTGGGGATTTGAAGGTCTCTTAGTGGGGGGATAATTCAACACCATGGCCAAGAGAAACCCTCTAGAAGTCTTGGTAACTAGATAAAAAGGAGTGAGAATACGTGAAGAAATTTAAAAGTGATCGTTTAAAGGTCTGTCCTTGGGTTCAAACACACACCTAAACTTGTATGCAGTAAAGGAGATTCAGCTGGAAGAAACATGCCTGTGAAAAAGCTCATGTATGGTCAGCTGCAAAGTTCCTGTGAGTTGTCTGCAATGTGCTAGTCAGATGCCAGCAGGTCATGAGTATGGTGTCTAGATCAGAGGCCGTGGCCACCTCAGCCCCATCCCAGAAGGTGCAAACCCCAAGTGCCAGGCTTAGCAGCGAACACCAGACCCCAAGAAGGCGGGTGCCCTACGTGAGAAGGAAATCCAAAAATGAGGGGATATATGCATACGTATGGCTGATTCACTTTGCTGTACAGCAGAAACCAACACAACATTGTAAAGTAACTGCACTCCAATAAAAATTAATTAAAAAAAAAAAAAGGCAGTCTGGAGAGTGTTCAGAGGGCATCTCTGGTGAAGTCCAAAGCCCAGGATATATATGAAATGAAAGGGAAAATGAGTAACGATGGGGGAGAACAGAGTTAAGGAGAACAAGAGAACCATCTTCAAATACTTGATGGGCAGACATGTAGAACAACTTTGAACCCATTGCTTTTCATCCTGTGGGCTAAGATCAAGTATAGCATGGGGACTTCCAGGCGGCGCAGTGGTAAAGAATGTACCTGCCGATTCAGGAAGCACCAGAGACTCAGGTTCGATCCCTGGGTCGGGAATATTTCCTGGAGAAGGAAATGGCAACCCACTCCAGTATTCTTGCCTAGAAAATCACATGGACAGAGGAGCCTGCGGGGCTACAGCCCATGGGGTTGCAAAGAGTCAGACACGACTGAATATCTGAGCACCAAAACCTTTATTGTTAGTGGTAATGGGGAGGTGGGTGTGAATTTAATATACAAGCCAGTTTGGGGGCTGCTGACATGGAGGAACATTCAGGTGGAAGGTGGGTGAGCCCTCACGTGGGATCCATGTAAAGAGGATCTCCACCCAAAGATCCTGTCCTTCTCGGTTTCAGGAAGGAAGAAAACATCGAGTGGAGCTGGGACGCCTTCCAGCTTTGCCCAGAGAGGCTCCCAGTTCTGTCTGCACACCGATGAGCTCCCCCAGGGGAACCCATCAGATGCCAGAGTGATGGTCCCAGGACCCACGGGGAAACAGCATAATTCGCCTGAGATAGCAAGTCTCCAATCTATCCTGGAGAACTTTATCAGTGAAAATGGGGTCAGAGACTGCATTCCAACAATCCACTTCTAGTACCTGTGGCTGCCAGGAAATTCAGCTGAATCTTGTTAAAATCAGTCTGAGAGACCCCTCAAAGCTGGAACCCTAGGGCTCCGGGCTGCCAATAGGCTGAAAAAATCTGGCCACCCTCCCGGTAAGCTGAGAGAGGGTTTGGGAGGGGTGGGGATGGAGGTCCAGGCAGGTATGCAGGGCGCAGCGGGGATTTCTAGTTGTGCCTTCATAGGTGGCCAGGTGCCCACAGTTCTGTAGACGATGAAGATTTTCCAGTTCATGTGTACGTACATACAGACATACATGAACTGAGTCATTCAGTCATGTCTGATTCTTTGCGACCCCGTGGACTGTAGCCCAGCAGGCTCTTCTGCCCATGGCATTTTCCAGGCGAGAATACTGGGGTGGGTTGTCATTCCTACTCCAGGGGATCTTTCAGCCCAGAGACTGAAACAGTGGCTCCTGCGTCTTCTGCATTGGCAGGCGGATTTTCACCACTAGAGCCGCCTGGTGAGCCCCACACACATACACACACGCACACATGGTCAGTGGCATCTGCCTGGAGGTTATCGCAGGCGGTCTCACCTGTGTTATACATTACGATCTTGGATAACAGTTTTGTTTGCTGCTTAAGTTTTTAAAAAAGCAATTTAGTCCTAGAGAAATGGACTGAATTGAGCCCTGTGAAACACAGCAGTGTGCTAAATACATGATGGGAAAAAATGAATTATGGCAGGAACAAGCAAAGGGGGAATGAGAGAATTCCTTCCCTCCACCAGCTGTAAATGGAGTAGATGGAGCTGAAGATTTGGGCTAATGAGAAAAAGCATAGGTTGAATCTCTGGCTCATATAAGACCTGGCTGTGGTAACCCAGGGCTAAAATGTCCCCTCTAGTGACCTCTGGCTTAGACACCTGGACACACAGGAAGGGAGCACAGGAGAGTTACCAACAGGAAGTGGCCGGCCAGTTTTAGTCACTTCCTCCCAAATAAGGCATCTGTGGGTGGCCCTCGGTGAGTTTCAGGCAGCAAATGTCCATTCATGTGTTTTCCTATTTTTGTTGTTGTTGTTCAGCCGCCAAGTTGAGTCCGACTCGCGACCCCATGGACTGCCGCACCCCAGGCTCCTCTGTCCTCCACTATCTCTGGCAGTTTGTTCAAACTCGCGTCCATTGAGTCAGCGAAGCTACCTAGGCATCTGGAACAGAGCTGGCCCTCTCCTTCCTCCCAGCCACGCCCCCAGTCAGGCGTCAGCGTGCTCGTTTCTGTTAAGGGCAGGCAGTAGGTATTCTGGGCTTTATGGACCCTACGGTCTTTGTCACAATTATTCCACTCTGCTACTGCAGGACGATTGCAGACAATTCATAAGCAAACGGGCATGGCTGCATTCCAATAAAACTTTATTTATAAAAACAAAGGATGGGCCAAATTTGTCCCATGGGCTGTAATTTGCTGACCTTAAATTAGTTCTCCACCACTCCCTGAATCTGGTATTTTTTTCCCTTCCCCTTCTAAGCACGTGTCCTTCAGTATATCTAAATACTTCTCCAGATGTTGGCACTGATCTGTGAGGCACGGAGGGCTGCCAGACGCCATACATGGTGCCCAGTTAAAACTGAATTTCAGAGAAGCAACTGCAAGTCTGTTTCAGGGTAAATATATCCCACATATTGCATGAGATATACTTACAGTAAGAAAAAATTTGTTATTCTGAATTCAGATTTAACTAGGCACACTCTATGTTTGTTGGCTTAATCTGCCAACCCCAGGAATGAAACTTTAGCTTGGGAAGTGGCATGCAACCAGCATGGGCGGATGCAGGAAGCTTATTCCTGGCAAAGCTCGACTAGTCTGTCCCAC
Organism: Aepyceros melampus; assembly: GCA_006408695.1. Taxonomy (NCBI): domain Eukaryota; kingdom Metazoa; phylum Chordata; class Mammalia; order Artiodactyla; family Bovidae; genus Aepyceros; species Aepyceros melampus. The sequence goes on from SJXQ01005676.1 coordinate 21,130, forward strand.
GGAGCCGCATCACAGACTTATCAGGACTTCCCAGGAGGCTCCGTGGTAAAGAATCTGCCTGCCAAGGCAGGAGACTCAGGTTCCATCCCTGGATTCGGAAGATCCCCTGAAGAAGGAAATGGCAACCCATTCCAGGGTTCTGGCCTGGGACATCCCATGGACAGAGGAGCCTGGCAGGCTACAGTCCATGGGGCTGCGAAGAGTTGGACAGGACTTAATGGCTAAATAGCAGCAACAACAAAAGACATGGAGAGGAAGGGTATCCACGTGAGAGAGCAGGGCTGGGCTTCAGCTCCCGTGACCCACGGACAGTGGCCTAGGGACGTGACCCAGCCAGCCAAGCACGAAGTCTCAGGGGACCCCGGGAACGCAAGCTTGCCTGCTGTGCCACTCAGTCAGCCCCGCCCTGGACGGGAGCAAAGACTGTTCCCTCGCCAAGCCCACCCTCCCACTCCATTTCTGACGCTCCAGGCTCCAGTCTCAGGGGTGCACCCCTTACCCCTTCCCTTTTTGTAAGAAATAAAATGCTAAAAAAAAAAAAAAAAAGAAATAAAATGCTACGAACACCTTATCCCTGTCTTCTCTGCTAGTGTTCAGTTTAGTTATTGAAATGCGGTGCATTGGTAGATGGAAATGTAGCGCATTATAAGTATGTCGATACGTAGGTTGAATAAGCGATGATACGTTTCCTAAGCATAAAAACTTAACTTCTTGACTCTCAGGAAGATGTTGTTATTTTCACTATCTTTCAGTTAGGGAAACTGAGGCATGGGGAACTAAGGACTGTGAGCAGGGGGACACAGTCAGCAGGAGGCGGCGGTGGGGCCGGGGTGGGGTGGATGGGGAAGGCAGGCTCAGGACTCAAGGAACCTCACCTCTGAGGTTCCTCCAGTGCAGCCACACTACCCCCTCTAAAAATTACCTAAATGTTTCTATTTTTCAATATCCGAATCCTAATAGTTTGTTTTAACCATGGCATTTGTGTCCTTTTGATTATTATAGAAAAAATTTAATGTAAAAATTAAGTGCCAACAAAATATAGGAACTTTTAACTTTGTGGTTTACTACTTTCTAGATTGTTTTCTATGTAGAGGGGTGTGTGTGTGTGTGTGTGTGTGTGTGTGTGTGTGTGTGTAAACCTTAAATACATACCCTTGACAAAATTGAGACATCCTCTCTCTTACTTTCTGTTCTTCTACCTGGAAAGCTGCACGAGTCTAAGGTCTTGAGCTCAGGAAGGTCTGGAAATGCTAACTGCATGGGGGCCGGTTCTACGCGCATTCAGCGTGAGCTCAGGGGAGAGGCTTCTGCCCACCCCAGCTGCCTGGAATCCCAGCGGCTCTGGGATCGACAGGCCAGCAGGTGCAGAAAGAGCAGGAAGTGGGAGTCCCAGGATGCCAAGGTCGTCCAGGTGCAAACCGCTCTCCGGTCCCTCACCAGGCCCTTTGTGTGCCACAGGAATAATGCTGTCCTGGCTCCTGCGTCCCGCATCCTGCATCCCAAATCCTGCCACCTTTCCCCCAGCTGGCCGCTCCTCTCTGGGCTATTTCCTTCCCATCCCCAGGGTTCCGTTTCCCTCGGCTCTGAGACCTTTTCCGACCTTGACCATGAGAAGCAGGTGCCGGCTTTGTCTTTAGCTGCTTCCCCCAGGACGCCTCCCCAGGACACACGTGGGGGATCCAAGCCCCCTGCTCACTCAGTCCCCTGACCCTGGAGTCTTCTTTCTACCAGGGCAAGTGGAACTCAGAGAAGTGACTCCAGAAGAAGCATCTCATGACTGCCTTATCTTTCCCCCATGACCTCTGTCCTTCAAGGTCACAGAAACTGCCCTTTAACTTGTCTTCGTCCTGGGGCTCACAGACCAAAAGTCAGAGCAGAACAACATGGGGTGCCGGACAGGAAGCAGAAAGTGCCAGTTCCTGGGCCTCTTATTCTGGAAGTCATCGCTTGCTGATGCCAAGTAGAAGCTGGATCCCAGGACGGGAGCGGGTGGGCAGGGAAGAAGAGCGGAGAAGCTGCCATCACGTGCTGGACTAGACACAGTGCCACAAAGCAGGACAGCGGTGAGGGCCGCGACGGCGCTGGGGGCCGGTTCCCTCACCCCCTTCACCCACTCGCTCCCCCCACGGCTCAGCCAACACTCAGCCAGGTGCCTGTGGGGCTTTGAGTGCAGCTGGAGCAGGGAGCAGCCGACTTGCTGCTCCTCCGGGAACCCTGGGCACAAAGAGGCAGGTGGATGCCAGAGGGGGAGACCACTTCCCACCGGAGATGCCCCAGGTGGAGCCAGATGGCTAAGGTTTGATCCCACCCTGAGACTCCCTGCTGGAGAAACTGGACCAAGTTCCTTACACGCTCAAGACTCTAGACTCTGCATGCAGAAACAGGGGTTCTCAGCTCACGTCATCTAAAGCGCTGTTCGTTTCCCTCTCTGTGTCCTATCTCCCCAAGCTTTAGCTACTCTGCCTACTTTTAACCAGCGTCCCCCATGTTGATAGTTTCCTTTTGCTTTTATTTAAACGCTCGTTCAGGACTAGTTCACAGGCTCCCCTGGTGGCACAGATGGTAAACGTCTGCCCTCAATGTGGGAGAGCTGGGTTCTATCCCTGGGTTGGGAAGATCCCTTGGAGAAGGAAATGGCATTCCACTATTCCAGTATTCTTGCCTGGAAAATCCCGCGGAAAGAGAACCCTGGTAGGCTACAGTCCATGGGGTCGCAGAGTTGGACACGACTGAGCGACTTCACTTTTTTCTTTCTTTCTTTCAGGACTGAGAAAACACATTCCTTCTGCTGAACTCAGGGCATATGCCTGACAGTAGTCAGGTCCATCCGGGGAGAACACCGGAGTCCAGCAACCTTGCTCGTGTTCCGCCTTCACCCCCACAGACACCCCATTCTGGGGACCCACAAAGTGGCGGGGACAGTTACCAGATCTCCTGAAGCTGAGCCATCCTGAGGGAAGCCCTATCCTCATGGCAGGCTGGAATTCAGGGGCTAAAGGCCTGAGCCATTAGACACATAGCTCTCCTTCCCCAGGACAGAGCTGCAGTGTCCTTAGGGGTCCTTGGAACCCTCCACCCAAGTAGAAAGAAAGCCCCTTTCCCAGCAGACTGGCACCGAACCCAGAGATGCCTTGCTCTCAGGCTGTTGGTTTCCTCCTGAACAACATGTTTATTGAAACCAGCATTTATTTTCCTGATGAGATCCTGAAAGACAGAGGGAGCCGAGGAGACGATGAAACACGTCTGGTGGGGAAGCGGCGGGGCCGCCCGAAGCGCTGACTGTACAGTTAGCCTCCGCCTCGGTCGCTCCGTAGACGGAGTCTGAACAAATTGCAATATTTAATGCACAATTATGGTTTTCAATAAATTGTTCCCAGATGGCTCGGGGAAGCAGCATTAAGCATGCTGCTTAAAACAAGGAATGATCAGGTTTTAATGAATTTTGTTTCTTTCGCCTTGCTTCCTTGGTAAATCCCAGTTGAAGCTGTGGTTCAAGAATGTTATCAGCTACAGGGGTGTGTGTGCATACATGTGTGTAAGGCATTAGACACACCTGCATGTCTAATACACACAAGGGCGTGTGCAGGGAGCATGTGCCGCGCGCTGTGCTTGATCTCTCAGTCGTGTCCGACTCTTTGAGATCCCATGGATGGCACTCTCCAGGCTCCTCTGTCCATGGAATTCTCCAGGGAAGAATCCTGGAGAGGGTTGCCATGCCCTCCTCCAGGAGATCTTCCCAACCCAGGGATCAAACCCACGTCTCCCGCATAGCAGGCGGATTCTTTATGATCTGAGCCACCAGGGAAGCCCGTGTAAGGAGCATACATGGATAGAATGGTATGTCCATCTATATATTTCATTTATTCAGCATCTTTTGTGTACCAAGATTTGTGCTCAATTATATTTACTGTATTCCTCACTATTCTGCCAGAAAGATGACGCTGTTCCCATTTTAGAGATAGGAATGTTGAGGCTCTGAGAAGTGACTTGTCGAAGGTCATCAAAAAACTAATCATGGAAGTAGTAAGTGGACACCCCCTCCATGTGCCCAGTGAGTGCATTTTGCACACGGTTAATACATCAGACAGACAGACGGAGTGATGATCAGTTCAGTCAGTTCAGTCACTCAGTCGTGTCTGACTCTTCGCAACTCCATGAACTGCAGCACGCCAGGCCTCCCTGTCCATCAGCAACTCCCAGAGTTCACTCAGACTCATAGATGCAGATAAACACACCACTGGAGAGAAGGCACCCGCCAGGGTCTCAGCCCACCAGGCTGTGCACACACCTGAACTCTGACCCTGTTGCTGGGAAACGCCTGCCCTCTGGCAACTGTGTGGCTGCTCTCTCATCACTGGTCAAGCTTAAATGTCACATCGCGAGCTGCCTGCCCAAGCCCCGGTCTAACACTCCCAACTTCTCTATCAGATCACTCTTTCTATCGTCACAGCTGTATCTCTGTTTAATTGTCTTACCTATCCTAAAACACACTGCAGGAGGCCAGGGGCTTTGTTAGTCCTGTCTATAGTTCAGCCTGTGAATCCTGCATATTTATTCAGTACATAAATGGGGGCCGTGTTGGCCTCTCCCCGCTACCTGCTGTGGATTTGGGGTTTGAGGGACAGCCGCCCCTCCTGGGGGTCCTTGGCCCCGCAGTCGAGGCGCCCTGGTTAGGCCCATGTGCCTCCTCCCGCGTGGCTCCTGGACCCAGCACGCGGGGCACTCGCTGTTTTTCTCCCCTCGCTCAATGGGAAGAGTGAAATACTGGCAGTGAAGACCCATGCCAAGAGTGGGGGACGTTCTGCTCTGGATCATTTCACACCAGATCAGATGGAGGGGCTGTTCCCACGCTGACTCAAGTCCCCTCCCAGCCGAGAGCAGTGCCTCGCTCCCGTGTCTGCCGAGCACAAGTGCTGGTGATGAAGGACCACAGACATTCAGGCAGCACGTGACGCGCAGCCTGGTGAGGCGGCTCACGGGCCCCAAAGCACGGAGCCCACTGGAGCCTGTGGGTGCCCCGAGGATGGATTTTCTACCAGCAAAGGACACACAACATCCTTGGGTGTCATGGACTAACGGTGCCAAACCCACGCCGTACGCCCAGGCGTCTCCCAGCACCTGGAGGGCAGGTACGGGCGTGGACACTTGCTTCCTATGGCCATGGGCAGGCCAGAAAGAGCAGGCTCTGGGGTCCTGGTGAAACTGGGCGTATTTTAACTGTACCACCTGACGAGGTGGGACTCCAGACACTTTTCTTGCCTTCTCGGAGCCAGAACAGCCCCCTTTGCAAGTGAGTGATGTAATTACTCCCTCTTAGAGGCACGGTGAGGGCCGTGGAGAGAAGTGTGTGCCAAGGTGATCACACCAGCACGACTTAGCAGCTGAGACAGGACCGCTCAGTCCACGCCCTCCCCCAGGCACAGAGCACCTCCGGAAAAGCCAGGGAGAAGCAGGTGTGTGGGTCGCAACCTGGAACTCTGGTTACTCTGGTCTTTGGAGTAAGCCTCTTGGGCTCCGTCAGAGAGAAGGGGTCCAACCAGGCCCGGTGACAGTCGGTGACCTCCCCGTGACCACCCCTCTTTCCCAGGAGCCTCCAACAGAGAGAGCTGCCTCTCATACAGTGGAGACTCCATGCCCCAGAAAGAAGTGGCGGGAACCCAGCTGCTCTGCACCCTCGGGGACCTCCAGCCCGGCCCTCAAGCGAGCATGGCAAGGGCATCTGCCTCCCCAGCGACGTCCGTCAGGGCCTCAGCTGTGTGGTCAGGCTTGCCTGGCCTCTGCGCCCTGTGCCCTGCGTTCCACGTGCCTCCAGGCCGGACGATGCCACTGGACAGCTCCACGCATGTGTACCTGGCGGGGGCAGAACATAGTGCTGGTCACCTGCTCCCCAGGACCCAGCAGCGGGTCCCCAAACTCCAGGGCTGTGAGAAGTATCTGAAAGAATAAGAAGGAAAAGGACTCATCAAGGCCGCTCTGCCACTGATATATGACCATCAATTGGCTCTTCCTCCATAAAAGCATGTTCACAGTCTTTCTTAATTCTTGTACCAGTCTTTGAAAGTGGTACTATCATGGTTATTCCCACTTCAGAGATGATGAAACTAAGGTCAAAAGGGATCAAAAGGCCCACCCAGAGTGGGCTAAGTTAGCAGGTAATAGATTTGAACCCACGCACCTTGCCACTTAAAGTCCAATCCTCCACCAACAGAATCTACAACTTATGGGAGTTTGTTGGGAATGCAGAGTCTTGGGCCTCACCCAGGCCCACTGAATCAGAATTTGTCCTCTAATAACATTATCCTAATTAAATGTGTCAACACTAAGAGCTCTATAGCTTGGTGAAATAACACATTACTTTAAAAAAAAAAATCATGCATTTGTACAAGATTCCCCAATGCACAAGACAGACCTATGGATTCTAATGCAACAGATTTGAAAATAGTCAATGATAGAGTTTTAGCTTTCATGTTGCAAATAACCTTTAAGAAATGACACCTTGTGTGCTTTTAGTGCAATATCAAATAAGCACAATTACCTGAAAATGTTATCCAAGTGAAAGTCACTCAGTCATGTCTGAATCTTTGCAATCCCATGAACTATACAGTCCATGGACTCCTCCAGGCCAGAATACTGGAGTGGGTAGCCTTTCCCTTCTTCAGGGGAATCTTCCCAACCCAGGGACTGAACCCAGGTCTCCAGCATTACCAGCTGAGCCACAAGGGAAGCCCAAGATTCAAAAAAGAAAAAATTGAATGAATCTTCAAGCAGGAGAAAGACTCACTCTTCCTTACAGTAGTGTTGCAGTTAACATGTGTGGGAGGAACAGAAATAGAAAATCACTATTTGCAACATCAGGGTGAAAATCATTGTACACAGGAATCACTGGGGGATGCTAACAGTTTTGGACAAAAGGATAAAGACAAACAGGATGTTGAGTAGTCTTGAATCATCTTCCCACAAGATACCTATTAACCGTAAAAAAAAATAATGACAGTGGAGAAAGCTAACAGGTACCCTCTTAACCAAGTGGTCCAGATTAACCACACCCGACATAAGGCTCATCCATGCCAAGGACTCCCTGCTATGATTCACTGAGAAGGACACAGCAGCACTTTCACGATATTCTTGCCAAAATGCATAATCTCAATCTGATCTTGAGAATACCTACAAAAACCCAAATTGAACCATAGTCTCCAAAAAACAAACAAAAATAGGCCAATACTCTTAAAAACAGTGTTGAGGTCATAAAAGACAAAGAGAGGCCAAAAAAATGTTCCAGATCAGAGATACTAAAAAATACGAGAACTAAACCCTGGGCCAGAAAAAGGCCATCAGGGAACAGTTGTGAAAATTTGAATAATTTGCATATTAGTTCATAGGGTTGGATCCACGGTAAGTCTGGTTGTCATCATTTAGTGTGATTATGTAAGGCCTGGCAATTTGGGGAAGTCAGCAGCGGGGTGTTCAGGAACTCGGTGTACTCTTTCTATAATTTTGTTGTTCTAAAACTTTTAAAAAATAAAGAATTGTTAAAAATGTGCTTCATGTGAATAGACTCCAGAGTGGCTTTTCAGAGCCTTGTGTCATGGTAACTGGAGGGGGACATCAGGAAGAAATGTGGAACGGTTCCATGAGCTTTTACGGAATTGTCTGAAATTAATTTGAATTATGCCATTAAACAGATGTGCTCCACGGGGCATGGACAACTTTTTATTTCCTAAACGTCTACCCACTGCTGCATCAGATGGCATCAAATTAATTATACAGAGTTATCAAGGGACGTGACATAACAAGCCTTGGCACAGTCATACATCATCACAAGTTACACACAGGCACTGCCAGGCCAGGAGGGGGGCTTTCCACCATTCCAGGATCAGATCCAACCTGACAGGCTGGCTGATGACTCTCCACGCACACCCGGAGCACACGCATGTGCATCTGAAAACTTAAATGTGAGCACAAAGTGAAAACACCCAAGTGGAAGAGACGTGTCTAAAATCATCAGAACTGGTTAACTGACAGAGTTTAGTTAGTTAGTTAGACAGAGGTTAGTTAACTAACTGGTTAACTGGTTAAGAGGGTACTTATTAGCTTTATCCACACTTGACAATAGGAGGTATATACAAGGTATGTTTATACATATATTTTATACATTTAAATATTGTATGCTGTATTTAAAGAATTATTGCATATGTATTTGGATATTTTATGTGGCATATAAAATATTAAGACTCATATATAAATGAGAGAGCAATCAGTCAGGTGGATGGGATAGATGAAGAAACGGAAGATAGATTGACTTGCATACATTTCTGAAAAATATACAAAGGAGAAAGTTATACTTTTTAAAAAGCAAAATAAGTTAAATGTGTTCTACTGTCTAGTTGTTCTGTTAGAGTGACATTTACTTTCTTTCAAAAAGCAGTGCTTTTTTAGGATTTACAAAGCATTCTGACTCGCTCCTGCCCTGAATTTTATTCCATAAAGAAAGTCTTTACACACAATCAAATCAGAGCCAATCTTTCTTATGGTAAATGCTCAGTTTCTTCAATTAAATAATAGAAGCATTAGATGTGTCCCTCAGCAAATATTGGTTGAGTGAATAAATAAATGAATGATTAAGAAAAATCACGAATGTGAAAGTCACTCGGCTGTGTCCATTTCTCTGCAACCATGGACTATACCCCATCAGGCTCCTCTCTCCATGGAACTCTCCAGGCAAGAACACTGGACTGGGTAGGCTTTCCCTCTCCAGGTGATCTTCCAGACCAAGGATCAAACGTGGGTCTTCCGCATTGCAGGCAGATTATTTACCATCTGAGTCACCAGGGACACAGCTTTATATGTGGAATGAGGGTTAATACAAAAGAAACTAACACAAAATACAATCTATTAAAGATATATAACCTTCAACTCAAAGTAGAACTTGAGTTCTAACTCCAAAAATGGGTTGAATGTTCCCCAGTCAGGTTTCTATTTACACTTAATTAATCATCCATTCATTCACACTTCCAACAGTCCTTCTGCTCTTCCATCATCCATCCACCCATCCATCCATCATCCATTCATCCATTCATTCAGCAAAACCTTAGAGACCCCAGCACGCTAGCCTGAGGGCTGCCTCTGCTAAGACAAACAAGACACAAACCTTTTGCAAAGAACTCGGTAACTTTTGGGAAGACAAGTCCGTGAATCAACTCACACTGGCCATCAATGGCTACAGGTCCCGTTGTAAGGCAGCTGACCAGGCTAGACACAGGTCTGTTAAGACAGAGGTCTGCACAGCAGCTTGCTTGCCTGCCCCTGGCTGCTCAAGGCTGCAGAATCTTGGCTCCCATTCACTCATTCAATCCCCAGCTATTTTTTAGGTGGCTGTTATGATGATGCACCTGGCAGGGTTCTGCAAAGATCCTCCAGTGCTGTAGGAAAGACAGCAGCTGCAATAGCATGTGTGCCGCGGGGCCCACAGGCGGCCCCTCGCCCGGCTGGATAGGCTCATCAGGGAGGGAGGGGTCTTCTCACCTGGAAGATGAGTGGGGTGCAGCCGGGCTGGGGCTGCAGGAAATGATCTGGCCATCAGAAACAGTGAGTGAGAGTAAGAGATGAGAGAAAGAGGGCCTGGTGGAGTTGCGATGGGCTCGAGCAGGGGCAGGGCTGGGCGAAGGATGCAGACTGAGGGGTCACGTGGGGTCATGCCCCCGAACCTGGAGGGCACACTGAGTCTATCTTGAAGGTCTCAGCAAGAGACTTGATCTCGAACCTGAGACTGCCTTTGAGAATCCTTTAAGGCCATGAACCAGTGAGTGGGAAACCCCTGCCCAGTCATCCCCTCCTTCCCCGAGGGGTGGTCCGGCCACCCACCCAGGCCAAGTCACAGGTCCACCAGGCCCAACCCCGTGCTTCTTCCCTCTGGATCAGGAAGACCGAGGCTGGAGGCTGGAGAGAAGGAAGAAGCTTTATTTATTTATTTTTTTTCTTGAGAAATTATCCTGATTGAAAAACAATTTTTAAAAACTGTTTTCATAAAATCAGTCCTTTTGATTTGAGGTGTTTAGGGGGATTTTGTAATATTCTGTCAGCCTGCTGTGGTTCTTTAAAATGTATGTATCTTTAATTGGAGGATAATTGCCTTACAATGTTATGTCGGTTTCCTCCCTACACTGACATGATTCAGCCACAGGTATCCACCTATCCCCATCCTCTGGAACCTCCCTCCCACCTCCATCCCATCCCACTCCTCTAGGTTGTCACAGAAGAAGTTTCAAACTGGATACGTTTCAAAGTTTTGACTTGACACCTCATGAGATTGTTTTAAATTACCAAAATGAGTCTGTCTTGGAAGGGTAAGTAACACCTGGGATTGACCCGTGAGGGGAAAAAAATATGGACCTGTGCCAGAATTCATTGAGGAACAAATCATCAGAGCAGGTTTGGGAGGATTTTCTGGGGGGACTTCCCACCTGGTACAGTGGTAAAGAACTGCCTGCCAATGCAGGAGACACAAAAGACGTGGGTTTGATCCCTGGGTCGGTCAGGAAGATTCCCAGGGGAGGAAATGGCAAGCCACTGTAGTATTCTTGCCTGGAAAATCCCATGGACAGAGGAGCCTGGTGGGCTACAGTCCATGGGGTTGCAAAGAGTCAGACACGACTGAGCGGGCGTGCAAAATACTTCAATACTGGGGGACACGTGGTGAGGTGTTTCCTTCCTGCTGTTCTCCTGCTCTGACTCTCCTTGGGGAGGAGAACTTCCCTTGCACAGGACCTGCCCAGCTTCAGTGAAGGTAGCTGATCAGCCCAGGGAAGGCGAGCCGGGAATAGGGTCCCAGGCGAGCTGGTGAAGCAAAAGGGAGGGTGGCCTGGAGCAAGTAGACAAGAGGATGGGGACCCAGGACTTGGACAGTGAGAGGTGCAAGGAGGGGAGCTCGTGTGGAGAGAAGTCTCTCTCCCCATCAGAGGTATTCAGACTCTCCCCTGCATCCACTTCACCTGGTCGGGGTGGGGGCGGGCCAGGCACCCCAGGACGTCTGCATCTGCAAGCCCGGCGGGGCCTGAGAACCTGCATTTCTAAGTCCCCATGTGGTGCTGATTGGCTGGTTCCACCTTGAGACCCAAGATGAGTCTTCTCTGAATAACTGTGGACTGAGCTGCCCAGCGTCCATCACGACCACATTCATCGTGGACAATGGAACCAGCGCATCCTGAGAACTCACAGGCGTCCCTAAAGCAAAGAGTACAGGGCTGATGGCAAGTTCCGCCATCAAACACCGGTGCCCCTGGGTCTGAGACTCAGCCTCACCCTAGGCCATGGTGATAGTCCTGGCCCGGAGACCTTCTGCCCCCAAGCTGGTGAGCTCACGTCCTCTGGGGGTCCTGGGCGTTGGGGCTCCCTTGGGGCTCCCTCAGGGAGGTTACGTCTGTGCTCCAGCTCCTGTTCCGAGAACCTTGGGTTCCAGGCTCTGATGAAGCATTTCTCAGGACCGAGGTGTCCCTCCTGCGAGGCCCCTCCCCTGCCGGCCAGGTTGCCCACATCGTCAGGCCCGATGGCATTGCCGTGCTCTGCTCTCCAACAGAAGTGGTCCTTCCCGGTGATTTCCTGGGCTTATCTAAATTGGCAGTAATGTGTTTGTTCTGTAAACCTGGCGGAGAGGTAGGGGACCCGGTCACCCCGGAGGCTGGAAGGAAGCAGACACAGGTGTAAACAGTGGTGAGTGACCCGCGGCCTGTGGAGTGCTCTCAGCCCCTCCCCCACTGACCTTGAGTTGACCTTCACTCACTCAGTGTTGCGTCTTCCCTGCGGAACGAAAGGAAAGGAGCAGCGCCTTACAGCTCTGCCTTACAGCTCTCCGCTGGGTGGGATAAAGTGGCCTGATTGGGGTCTGACCGGAGCTGCGCCCTCCCCCATCACACGGCACTCAGCACTTCCTGGGTGTCCGTGGAAGGTCTTCCTCAGAGGAGCAGGGCTAGCGAGCGTTCCTGCCTTACCACTTTCTAACCACAGGGTCACTCCAGCCTGTCTGGGTAGCAGATACCTTGATGGGTATTTGCCAGCTCTCAGAAACCCCCCTCACTGGGCATCACCCCTCATCCAAGGGCATCAGGCCGGCAGCCAGCCATGGTGGCAGCACACGCCCCTGTAGGGATCATAGCTGGTGGGGGCCTGGCGTGGAAACCTGGCCAACGCGGAAAGATGCCAAGAGCACAGTGTGCTGTGCACGTGGGAGGAGCCGAGAAAGCCTGGAGGGCGAAGGCTGGAGGAGGGGCCTGGGACCGAAGACAGACAGACAGACGGGCAGGCTAGCAGAGACGCACAGGCACAGAGAGAGAAAGACAGAAACAGGTAGAGACACACAGAGACACAGACAGAGGTCAACAGACTCAGAGGCAGACAGACAGACCCAGACAGAGACGCAGAGACATACAGATTCACAAGCAGACACAGACAGAGACAGTCGCACACAGAGGCAGATAGACAGACAGAGGAGACCGCAAGGAGAGTCTTCCTGCTCCTGGTTCTCACCCCGCCCTTCAAGCCCTGGCTCATCCTACCTTGGGGTCCTTGGGATATCCTTATATCCCTTACATGCTGTAAAAGTATGTCTTCTTTTTTTCCAGCCAGCTCAAGCTGGTTTCTACCTGAGGCCCAGCAGTGACCAGCACAGGTCGCCAGCAGTCTTGTGCCCTCCCCCAGCTCCCTGTCTCACCCGCTTGTGCCCCTGGTACCAGCCTGGGGCCGGCTGACTTTGACCCTGACTTGTCCCCACTGCCCTGGGCTGAAGGCCTGACCTCTGGCTCCAGACTCAGGCCAGCCAGGCCTCCTTTGTTATGGCCCCTCTTCACCTGCAGGTTGTAAACCAGAGCCTGACGACCTTGACGCTGACCTGCCCTTGGCCCACTGACAAAGCCCTTCTTTTTAGAGGAAGACATCATTTCCCACTTTAAGCCGAAACTTTAAGGTTTGCCGGGAACCGGGCCACAAGAAGGGCCTGGGGAGATGCAGTCCCTTTTGGAAGCACTCATCTTTGCTTATTCTTGCCAACAACCAAGACCATTTTAATTAAACCTTTCCCTCCAGACTATTTGTACAAGCCCCGCTTCACAGCCTAGAAACACCAGGCGCAGGGGCCCGGCACAGGCAGCTCCCACCTGCCTGGAACCAGGTCCCGAGGTTTGGAAATCCCACAAGGGCAGGCCTGGTAAACCCCAGCCCAGAGGATGCCAGCTACACACGCCCTTGCCGAATGCTGGCGGTCCAAGAACCTCAGCCAGGAAAGAAAGGAGATTGCGGAGAAGCCCGGAAATGCTGTAAGTGATTACCACTCTCTGATCACTAGTGACAAAGAAACACAGAACCTTGAACTGTGGCCTCAGGCAGCCTCCGTTCTCAAAAAACACGGGTTCCAGTTCTCACATTCTCCATCAGCTCGGGATAAGAAAGCCTGTGCACCAGGTTCCTTAGGCTTCCCATGTGTGAGAACCCCCGGAGCTTAATGGAGATGTTAATTCCTGCCCTCCCCGTCGAGGCTGCTGGCATTCGGGGCAGTATCTCGAGATGAGTCACAATTACAATCAGATGACCATGCTGCCGTGGTCCTCAGGCTAAACTTAGAGAAACACATACGCTCAGTTGCTCAGTGGTGTCCAACTCTGTGTGACCCCATGGACTGTAGCCCGCCAGGCTCCTCTGTTCATGGGATTCTCCAGGCAAGAATCCTGGAGTGGGTTGCCATGTCCTCCTCCAGAGGATCTTCCCAACTCAGAGGACGAGCCCGCATCACCTACACTGATCGGCAGGTGGATTCTTTGCCCAAAACTCGGAGAGACACAGCGGGATAAATATAGACTTTAAGGCAGATGCAATATTTTCAGTGTTCAGAGGACGCCTGGTGGGAATTCTGCTTCGTGAGGTCATAGACACCTCAGTGCTGCCGATCTGCCGAAGCTCCTGAGGGTTCCAGCCTGTTGATGGCAGCCTTTCTACTTTCCAGCGAAGATACAGCATTTTTCCTGCTTTTTGTATCTCTACAATGGTGTAAGGGGAAGGAGGCGTTAGGGGCTCAGGAGTCCCATCCCACCAGCCCAGATTCTGAAGCCCTAATTAAAGCCCGCCAGGCTCTGCCAACGTTGGAGCCTGCAGTCATCTTTTCCAATAAGGCAGTCAGCACAGCTTGCCTGATGATAAATGATTTTATCAGCACCATCAAATCACCTGGAGGGAAGGCAGGAGGGCCTTCACCAGGCCACTGACCGCAGAAGCCCACTGACACAGGGAGTCCAGGCATTCTGAGTTTCAGTCCATTTCCAATTATTCTAAACAATGACAGGACTAAGGGCATCAGAAGACCCACCCCTGCCCCCGAGTTAATCTTGGTTCACCCCTGGCTTCCTGTTTTCTGTCCACATTATCTCCAGGCAGGGGCAGAATAGCAGTGTCTCAGAGACCCACTCGGCATTCAAAGAGGCACACCACACGCCTGGGTTCACAGAGCACCAGGCAAGTTCATTTATCTCAGTCAATTAATTAATTGTGGAGGCAGTGTTTTCTGTAGCAACCGAATTCTGCCTGCTGAATGAAAGATCCCAGTTGCTCCCCATCTAAGCTGTGTCAGTCCATTGGGCAGGCTCCATTGCCTCTCTGTGGTTCAGTATCTTTATCTGTAAAATGGGCATAAAGATAGTCCTACCATGTAAAACACTGGAGAGAATTGAAGACGATATTCACACCAAGTACTCTGCACAGTGCCTGGCGTCTTGGAAGTCTGCAGTGATTATGGGCCATAATTGTCTTCATGAGACTGGATTTAGCAGGTGCTTGACCTGGCTTCTGCATCCCCTCTATAACCCTGAAAAGCAGAGATCGGAGAAAAGTATTCTTGGGCGGCAAGCTTTTCAGGGAAAAAAGGATCTGGAGTGAAGAACCAGGGAGTGGATAAGGAACTGAAGGAAAATCAGCATAAAGGGTGTGTTACTAAGATGTCCACTCAGAAATGAGAATGAGGCCTTGGTCCTGCATAGCGTTCTCTGAGAAGAGCACAGAATGTCTCTTGGAATTACCCTTCTGAGACTCAGGCAAAGGGTTCTTCCATGGGCTCCTTTCCCCATGCTGTCCTTGGGACACTGACTCCCTACACTTCGTGTTATTAGCTTGACCATTAGTCTCCTGGCAGAAGCCAGTGCTGGCATCACAAGCAAGCCGTGGGTTAGGACCAGTTCTGATATGATGGGGGTGGCAAGAATAAAAATAGTCAGTGGTAGGTGCCCTGAGCCATGATGCTAAAGATGCCACCAAAGGGAAGAGCTCAGGACCAACAAAACCCAGGGCATTCACACGATGAGGATGCTGGTACAGCTGCTGGGGTCCTCAGACTAATGATCAGGTTGTTCCTTTCCTAGGCTGGTACCCACTGTCTGACACCCAAAAGGTATCAGCATCTCCACCTGGTATGAGACCCTGAGAGATTTGAGTAATACTTGCCCTTGGTCTTGAGCGGTGACTTGCTACTTGGGTCTAATATTATGACCTTAAGCATTGTCAACTGTGAGAAATCTATATACTTGAGCAACAGAATGAACACATTAGAGAAAAGAGAGGGTGTGAAACAGCTCATCACATTCTACATTCCTCCCTCCCTGCATCACTAAGCACGCATCCTGACAAGTCCTTACGGATACAAGGTGAAAATTCAATCAAAGCAACACTTTCAAAAGTCCAATATCACAGCCATGATTAGCTAATAACATCCCGAGGGCCTGATGATCATAGTTTTCTAGGCTGTAATTTCCATTTTCACTGCAATTCATCTTTGTCTGAGTCCAGATCCATTTCTTTCCAGCCCTGGGTACTGGTTAATTTGAATAAATGAGACAAGCACTGTGACAGGAGAATATCCATCATACTTTCCACCTCTCCCGGGAACGATGCCACCACACCCTCCAGTGGGCGGCCCCTACCCACAGCCGTGGCTGTGCAGGCATCACGGGGGCACAGACATGGGCAGCCCAAGACAGCGAATTACCCAGCAATTAAGGGTTTAGTCTGGCCTCCTCGGCGCCTGATTCCCCCGAAGTTTCTGTGACGGATTTACGGCCTCCCGCTGCCATCGCAACCTCTTCTTCCTCGGGCCTGCTGTTAAGCTGCCAGTAGAAACAATGGTCCCTCCCTGGGTCGCCCTCAGTGCCCGTCAGACTCAGGAAAGCAGACAGCTATTGTCAATCTTGGCCAAACTCCTTCGAGGGCAATGCTTTTTTTTTTTTTTCCTCTGTGTGGTCCTCATTTGGCTGAAAACAGCTTTCCCAAAAGCAATTAACTTTCCATTCAAAATGAAGTAAACCAATTTCCCCTCCCATCTTCTCTCTAAAGATACTACACGGCTGACATACCCAGTGATTTCAAGAGCTGATGCTGTACGAGAGAATCTCGTTCTAGAAAATGTCACAATTTAAGAACTTAGGATCTCATCACAGACCATGAGCTGAGCTCCCTGGGCTATGCAGCAGCTTCCCACTAGCCATCTATTTCACACATGGTAGTGTATATATGTCAATGTGGGATGAGGGGGGTGGGAGGGAGGCTCGGGAGGGAGGGGATATAAGCGTACATGTGGCTGATTCCGTCGTTGTACAGCAGAAATTAACACAGCGTGCTGTGCTTAGTGGCTCAGCTGTGTCCATCTCTTTGTGACCCCATGGACTGTAGCCCGCTAGGCTCCTCTTTTATGGGCATTCTCCAGGCAAGAATACTGGAGTGGGTTGCCATGCCCTTCTCCAGGGGATCTTCCCGACCCAGGGATCGAAACCAGGTCTCCCACATTGCAGGTGGGATTTTTTCTTTTTACACCATCTGAACCATCAGGGAAGCCCAACACAGCACTGTAAAGCAATTGTACCCCAATTTTAAAAAATAATTTAAACTATTAAAACATAAAAAAGCACTCAGGATCTCAACCCACTCCCCATCCTGTAGCCCCAGGGATGCACTCAGGGAAGATGCTCAGGTCTCCGGACCACGACCTTCGCTTTAACTTTCATGTCCACCTTGCCCTCTCGTTCAGGCTATGCCTGTCTCAGGAGGATCTCCTCTCTGCCTTTCTGTGGCCCCAGCCCCAAACCACAGCCACACATAAATGCACAGGCAGATGAGCTCCCGTGGAAGTACTTGCAATGGATCCCTCTCAGGGGCTGAGCTCCCGTGAAAGTACCTGCAACGGATCCCTCGCAGGGGCCACGGGGATGAAACTGCAGAACTGAGGGGCGTAAGAGTGATTAGAGAGACCTCTGGTCCACTTTGCGCTGCCTGAGCTCTAAACCTCACATTGTTTGGTTCAGAAGCCACTAGTCATATGCTGACTGAGTGCTTTTTTAAAATGGGCTCTGTGCAAACTGAGACATACTCTCAATGTAAAAGTGAAAGAGAAGTGAAGCCAGTCACCTACGACTCTTTGCTACCCCGTAGACTGTAGCCTATCAGGCTCCTCAGTCCATGGAGGTTTCCAGGCAAAAGTGCTGGATTGGGTTGCCATTTCCTTCTCCAGGGGATCTTCCCAACCCAGGGACTGAACCCAGGTCTCCCGAGTTGCTTTATTGTCTGAGCCACCAGGGAAGCCCAATGTAAAATCCACACCAAATTTCAAAGATTAATACAAAAAAACACAAAGTATTTCCCTGATAACTTTCACATAATAGACTGGCTTCCCCGGTGGCTCGGTGGTAAAGAATCTGCCTGCCAATGCGAGTAACTCAGGTTTGATCCCTGGGTCAGGAAGATCCCCTGGAGGAGGAAATGGCAACCACTGCAATATTCTTGCCTGGAGAAGTCCACGGACAGAGAGAGGAGCCTGGCTGGCTGCAGTCCATGGGGCTGCAGAGTCAGACACAAGTTAACGACTAAACAACAGCAATAATTTTTAGATAAAGTCCATGTTGAAATAATAATATTTTGGATATACTGAGTTAAATAGAATATAATATTAAGATGAATTACATCTTTTACAAAACGTTTAAAATATAGATTCTGTACAGGTTAAGGCTATGTGTGTGGCTCAAGCACATTTGAGCAGCTCCGTTGGGCAGCACCGCTCTGGATCTTTGCTGTCACTGTGCCCATTCCTGGCCCCAGATGCCCCTCAGAGCCTGGTAAGAATAACACTTGGATGTGTGTTTGTTCCCAGGGGCCTGGGGGTGGGGGGCAGAGAGCGGTCCGTGGCTGATCAGTCACAGAGAAGCACAGGATGGGACTACCTGTGGAGCTCAGCCTTGCTCACAGAGAGTCGGGGAGATAGCACTTTGAGTTTCAGGCCTGAGTTCTGCTCTGGGGACTGTATCGGTTTTCTGAGGCTGCCGTAACAAGCTGCCACAACTCTGATGGCTCACAACAGCAGAAACAAACGTACTCTCTCACGGTTCTGGAGGCCAGACGGCTGAGCCCAGGGTGTGGGCAGGGCCGGGCACCCTCCTAGAATCCTTCCTTGCCTCTCCCAGCTTCCGGTGGCCCTGGGCCTTCTCTGCTGGCGCAGCATCACTCCAGTCTCTGCCTTCATCCTCACCTGGCCTCTTCCCCTTCTGCTATGCAGTCTCCCTCTCCTCTGCTCTGAGGGGGACATGGCATCAGATTTAGGGCCTGTCTGGACAAGCTAGGACAGTCTCCTCTCCTCATGATCTCCATTCAATCCCAACTTTTGCATACCTGGTAATACTCACAGGTTCCTGGGGTCAGAATGTGGCTACATCACCTTCAGGCCAGCATCCAGCCCACTACAGGGGTAGAAACGAACCACTGCTCAGGGCTCCCCCACCTCGCCCCGAGAAACAGGGAGTGGCTGGGTTCTCACTGCCTAAGCGGAGCGGGTATCCCAGGAGTCAGAGGGCGTATACGCCTCTTCCCTACAAGTAGCTCCAGCCCATTTTATATTTTACTGAACTCTTGCTTTTCCTAAGTAAATATCTAACAATGTCTCATTCCAGGAATTTGGCAATAAAGTCCCTCAAACCAAAATCACGCTTATAAGTGGACGGAATCGCATGTACATTTCCAGGGTCTAGATGTCTTTTCCAAACCACATCCTTATGAATGAAGCCAGGCACTGTCTCAGGTGGATTGAGAGCAATTTATTGTTGTTGGGCTGGAGGCTCTTCCTCCAGGACTGTGGTCAGTGCAGCCCCTTCGTGGATCGTCCCCCAGCCTGGCTTCCCTGAGTGCAGTCACCGGCCTCTCGCCCCAGAGCAAGCCGAACACCTGCCAACAGCTTCCAACCTCTCCCCAGACCAGGACCTCTGAGGATGGGAGTCCCACAGACCGTCTTTCTAGCGCACTCTCCTGTGATTTGTCTTAAAAGAAAGTTTAGGAACCACTGCCTGTCCTTCTCCTGACCTCCATCCTTGAGGGTCAGCTCACGGCACGTAAGGGTAGGGGTATCTGCACTGTGTCTACAGGTCGGGGGACAAACAGAAGCATCAAATCATAAATCAGGTGGCGAAACTTGATTGCCTTCATGCCTGTCTTTGTTGCTCATCTGCCTTGAAAACCCAGGGCTCGCTTACCTCCCCGTTCACCAGAGAAAGCGATCAAGCCCCCAGGGCTGAGCCCTGGCGTGACGCCCAAAGGGGATGAAGTCTGTAGCTTTCATGTGGGGCAAAAGATAGTGTTCAGTTTCGAGCAGGGGTGCCGAGTTCCCTTTATAGAGACACAAGCAAGTCAGCCGATTTAAAAGAAAGCATTAAGAAAATAATAATGCAGAGAGTCAGCTGAGGAAGGTGGCCATGGATGAAATTACTCTCTTATTATTCAGAGTTTTTCAGAGGTACAGAACAAATTTATATATCTATATGTGTGTGTGTGTGTGTGATGTATATACTCATTACACAACTGTTGTAAATCAAAAAGAGCAAGCGTAGAGTGACTATTATGTGAAAAGTATAGTCTTTTAAAATCATTAATCTAATCCCCTTCTGGTCTGCTCAAAACCTTCCCTGTTTTCCTCTTGGGCTCAGGAAAGGACCAGACTCCCTGGGGTGGTCTCTGAGGTTCCCTCTTCTGCTGTGGCCCCATTGCGGCCCCTCGATCCCCAGGTCCTTGCCACATTGTCCCGTGTTCCCAGAGCTGATTCATCAAGCTTTGTCTCTAAAGGGCCAGATAATAAACACTTCCATTCCAGTGCCCCACGGGGTCTCTGTTATAACGATTCAACTTTGCTGTTCTAGCACAAAAACAGCCGCAAGCAATACAAGAGCACATGGGTGAGGCTGTGTTCCAATAAAACTTTATTGTCAAAAGTGGCGGAGGGTAGGGGAAGTGCAGATCAGTCCACTGGTTGTGGCTTGCTGACCCGGCTCTTCTGGCTACAGGCTCCATGCACACCGCTGCTGCTGCTGCTGGAGTGACCTCTTTATTCTCGTCTGGCTCATTGCTGCTCTTCCCTTAGGTTTCAGCACATAGTTCTTTCCCAGGAAACTCTTCTGGAAATCCTCAGGAAGGACTTTGTTTCCTAGAACAGCAGTCCCTAGTATAGTGTGTGGGTGTGTGTGTGTGTCTGTGGGTGCGCGTGCACACCCCCACGTGTGTGACTTGATCCAATGTCTGCCCCTCCACAAGCCCCTGGAAGTCTACTTCCCTCCCCACTCTGTTCCCAGCCTGGTACCTGGAGGGAGCTGAACCATCCATCAAACGAACAACAAAATGGGTCAAGAAGAATGAGTGAATGGCTAAAGCTAGGAAAAACTCTCATCTTTGTTCTTACCAGGCCCCATAAACAAAACTGTGAACACATCTTTATTTTCCCCTTCCTGGATCCCTCATCAAATGAGATGATTAGATGAATACAACAAGCTCCACGTCCTTTTCTCTCCAGGCTATTTCCCCAGGAGTGTGTGAGCCGCTCTGTGAGTTTACTTCCACTCACCAGCTTTGCAGCTTGGGGTGAGTTGTCAGGTGTCTCTGATCTTCTCTTTGCTCACCTATGAAAGTGATAACCACACGCATCTTGTAGGGCTGTTACGAGGATTAACAGAGCAACCTACGGTGCTGGACTGTGGTTGTCATTAAGAGTCCACAACTTTCCACAGTTTGATGCATCAACATTTCCCCTCCATGTGGAAACTCTACAGCAAATACCGGAAGAGTCCAGGAAGCTACCATATACGGTCAGATGACACAGGCCAACATGTGAACAAGCATTTTCTCTGGAAGGATTGTAAATTTCCTATTTCTCCCTTATTAGCAGCATCAGACCTAATTAAATGTTTTTCAAGGAACATATTAGGATAATTTGATATAAAATGAGATGTCTGGATGGCATCATGGACTCGATGGACGTGAGTCTGAGTGAACTCCGGGAGATGGTGATGGACAGGGAGGCCTGGTGTGCTGCGATTCATGGGGTTGCAAAGAGTCAAACACGACTGAACTGAACTGAACTGATACTCCTAATGTTATGGAGAAGGAAATGGCAACCCACTCCAATATTCTTGCTTGGGAAATTCCATGGACAGAGGAGCCTGGCCGGCTACAGTCCATGGGATCGCAAAAGAGTCTGACCTGACTTAGTGACTAAACAGCCACTACCACCACCTAACATCAGCCATGTCAGTATTTAAGATTTTAAATTTGATCTGTGTGTCCAACATTAGGGAGCAGGGTAAATAGACCAGGATGCAAATAGCCAGTGGTCTGTTGTCCAGCCTTTAGTTTGTTTATGAAACACCTTTGAGATCAGAATAAAAAGTTTATTTGTAATTTTCAACAACAAAAAAGATTAAAAATTAAGACATAGAAGTCTCATTTGCATCAGGAAAATGTATTTAACAAGACAAATTGCAGTGAAAGTGAAAGTCACTCTGTCACGTCCGATTCTTTGTTACCCTGTAGATCACATACAGTGGGTAGCCTTTCCCTTCTCCAGGAGATCTTCCCAACCCAGGGATCAAACCCAGGTCTCCCGCATTGCAGGCAGATTCTTTACCAGCTGAGTCACAGGGGAAGCCCAAGAACACTGGAGTGGGTAGCCTATCCCTTCCCCAGATCTTTCCAACCCGGGAATCAAACTAGGGTCTCCTGCATTGCAGGTGGATTCTTTACCAGCTGAGCTACCAGGGAAGCCAGATTTCAGTAAGACACGATATCAGCAGTGTCTTCCTCTTGCTAATGGAGAGCTGTAGCTGATGTCTATGTGTCTGTGTGTCTGTGCTGTGTATATGTATGTGTGTTCACTTTCTGTATTTTCCAAATTGTTTCCCCAAAGCAAGAATGACACCGGTAATCAAGGGAGATCAAGACAGAATTTGAATAAACTAAAACTTATTAGATGCAGAATGGATATACAAGGGCCTCCTGTATAGCACAGGATACTATATTCAACATCCTGTGATAAACCAGAATGGAAAAGAATATGGAAAAGAGTATATACATATGTACAACTGAATCATTTTGCTATATAGTACAAATTAACACAGCATTGTAAATCAATTATATTAAATAAAATGAACTTAAAAAAAAAAGAAAGAGAAAATGTCTGATTTTCATTTATGGCTCCCTGAACAGAAAGTGCCGGGGGCCAGCGTGAGGAACTCCGCCCATGGCAAAGGTCATGAGGAAGGAGGCTTGGCATACGCAAAGGCATGATCAAGCCTCAGGAAACCCCCTGTTCACGAGCATCTACCCCCAAAACCAAGAGTCTGTTTTATGCTCTCACCTACACCTCTGACTTTACGGGGGACTCTCCCCCATAACCATTTCTCTCGGAGAAGGAGTTCCTTGCAGCTCCAGTTGATAAAATTCCTGGGCGTGACAAGAGTGTTTCAGCTTACGAACTCCTCTGAAGGTTATCTAGCCTGCTTGTATAGGTTTGTCGGGCCAAATGTGATTGTTTACAGCCTCCCAACAGCGAGAGGCACGAGATGTTTTAGACTTACTAAAGGCAGATTCTTTTGGGAAATTAGAATTTATTAGTATAGTGGGTTGATTAGGAATTGTATTGGTGAAAGGATTTCACTTGTTGGGCTGATGTTTTGTTGCTAAATCTTTATATTCCCTGCCCTTATAATGAATATAACTAGCATATAAGAGAAGTATTAACCGTTAAGATTAATCATGTTAACCTTGGGTTAGATAAATTCCTTTCTTGATTGTAACTCATTATACCCTTACCCTATAGGAATGTATCTTTATCTGGAGGGTGGTGCCTGGTTTAAGAAAAAACACCCTCGGAAAAAATGAGTTTTTGGGTTATCAGAAAGAGAGGGTCATGAAGTGTCAGCAGACCTCATGGCCAGAAGATGATGTAAAACCCCTAAGACCTTTTTTTATGTAAAGCACCTGATTTTGATAAAGGTCAGGACTGCTGACCCCCACGTGACTCTGTATTCATCCATATGCCTAAAAAGGTATATAAGCAAACCTGAAAATAAAGAAAAGGGGATCAGTTTCTGGAAAGGCTGATTCTCATCGTGTCGTTCTTTCTTTCCCCTTCTGGCTGAATTTCCATCTGGGAGTGGGTACTCACCAAGCCTATTAATTATGCCTGGGCTTCTAAGATCAGACCGGGGAGGCCTCAGTGCCTCCTCTCCTTTGGGAGAACGGAAAGACGCCTGTGGCCTACGTAGGTGGTGATTGGTATTCCACATAAATCAAGTTATTCAGCCTTCTTTTCTCCATCTAAATTTTCCTGCTATACTATTACTTCCTAATCTAACCTTATATTTCTAAAAGTGTTTTTCTCGCCGACTCCGTCTCCACCTTCGAATCACCCTGGATCCACTGGGGCTGGACCCCGCAAAAAGTATATGAAGAAGCACATCTTCCCAATCTTTAAAGACCACCTAGGATTGTAAAGAGTTAAAAATTCTAGAGTCAGGAAAAAGAAAAGCAGTTCTGGTATTAGAACCCCTGCCTAGATCTTCAAGCAGTCGAGGTCTGGCCCTGGCCACTGGCAGAGGCAGAATGGGTCGACCTTCAGAGAAGGTCACTGGTCCGCAGCCCACTGCCTGGTCTTCACGAGCCACCCTCCAGGGAAGGAAGGGTCCCCAGCAGGGAGCCCTGGCCAGCTCTGTTCCTGACTCTGTAAGGGAATGTGAGAGTGGCTGGCCACCTTCTGCCAAGGACACAGTTAAGCCCAAGTTTCAGAACTAGCTGCCAACATTTGTCATTATGAACGGGCCTTGCACTCACTGCTTCATTAAATCTTCAAAACCCCCCTTGGAGGCCAACGCTGTATTGTCCCCATTTCACAGATGAGGAAACTAAGGTTTCAGCAATTGACCAGGAGTTGGATCAAGGTTCTGTTCTCTCTAAAACTTGACCACTAAACTGAAGCAAAGAGACCCTCTCCTTTTGCGCTTAAGTTTCTCTGCAGACTCCTCTGTACCAACTTTATCAATTACCACTGGACTTTCTTAATTGGACTGGTTTTTATGTGGGCTCTTTAATATTTCAACAAATATTTTTTGCAATCCTGCTTTCCCTGTAACACCAGGCCAGAATGGGAATTGTGGAAGGTGTCCACTCTGCAAGATTGAACCAGTCAATCCTAAGGAAAATCAACTCTGAATATTCACTGAAAGGACCAATGCTGAAGCTGAAGCAATACTTTGGCCACCTGATGCAAAGAGCCAACTCATTGGAAAAGACCCTGATGCTGGGAAAGATAGAGGGCAGGAGAAGGGGATGACAGAGGAAGTGATGGTTAGATAGCATTACCGACTCAATGAACATGAATCTGAGCAAACTCTCAGAGGTAGTGTGGACAGGGAAGCCTGGTGGGCTACAGTCCATGAGGTTGCAAAGAGTCAGACATGACTTACAACTGAAACAACCACCACCACATTCATTAGCATCTCCAGTCCTCACTTGGGGAAACTGATGGACTGAGTGAGAACCGTGCCTTAGTCCTGATTCCCGTGGGTAGCCCATGCATCAGATGAAAGTTCAGGCTCTTTTAGCCACCATCAGCCAACATCTGTCCCAGGCAGACAGACTCCACCTTGATTCAGAGGGACCACAGCATCCCAGCTGGGGGCAAGGGTTGACACATGGGAAGGGAAGCTTCCTGAGATGGAATCTGAGGCTTCTCTGCAGCAGGATGAAAGGAGGCCAGGAAGGAAGAGGGACTGAGACTGGAGAGGAGACTCAGAGGGAGAGGAGCACCTGGCAGAGAAGCAGCTATGGGGGCGGGAGGCCCAGTGGGCCTCCCACGCCACCTGTGGCCTTTCCTCTGAGACTCGCTAACCTGGGAAACAGCCGAGCCTGGGAGGCACGTGCTGTGTCACCGGGAAAAGCATCCTCCCTGGACACTGGCTGCATCCCTGCTGCAGAGGCTCCCCTCCTCTGCACACCCGCCCCGGCTCCCAGCAGCTGGGAAGGGGCCCAGTCATAAGCAGGAAGGGCTAAGCCAGCCCAGCCTGAGGTTGTGGAATAGTATGTGTGGTCCAAGAAACTGCCAAACCAAGACGCCCCATCCCATCCTCAGAAACTTCATCTGCTCATCAGGATCCTCTGTTTCATGCCACTGCGTTGTTCAGAAGCTGTTCCCTTTGGTTTCACGTAGGCTGAGTCTCTGCCTAAGCTGACTGTCCCACCAGGAGTGGGTGGGCCTCACCCTCCCCGCAGGGCTGGGCCACCCCTGGGAGCAGCTGGGTCTCAGGTCCATCAGGTCTGGGCTGGTGTACTTCCTCAGCCACTGTGGCCTCTATCAGAGTCTCTGTCCCTCGGTCACAGAGTTCTCATCTGAAAATGGGCTGACTCTACCATGCGGGGCTTCCCTGGTGGCTCAGATGGTGAAGAGTCTGCCTGCATTGCAGGAGATGTGATCCCTGGTCAGGATGTTCCCCTGCAGAAGGGCATGGCAACCCACTCCAGTATTCTTGCCTGGGGACTTTCATGGACAGAGAAGCCTGACGAACTAATAGTCCATGGGATCGCAAAGAGTCAGACACAACTGAACGACTAACACTTTCACTTCACTTTTTTTACTACGTGGGGAAGAGGGCTGGGCTAGGTGAGTTGAGTGAGGTGACTGGGGTGCAGAATTTAAAGAGAAGCCCTCAGGCGTGGACTATGGGCGCCTCTTTAAATATTGTGCTTTTCCATCGGGCATCTTTCTTATCTCAGCCTAGTCTCAGCCCCACTGTGGCCACCTTGGCATGAAACCAGCCACCTGTGAACCCTCACCTCCTGCCCATCAAGCTGGGCTGAATGTCTTCCTCTGGTCCTGGAGGTAATCGCCTAAGACATCGTTTTGCAAACAAAGCTCAGCCACTAACCTAAATTGATATGAAATCAATGAAGTGAGCCAGGACCCACATTAAAAAAAAAAAAAGAAAACTAGCCCAGGGTGGAATAAAAATAATTGAAAATATCAGGATACATCTTGTGTGCTTTTTTATATGATGTTTGTTCCAGATGTGTGTGCTGTGTGTGTATATGTGTACAAATGTCATTTCTCAGTGTGGCTAAAGACACACCTGCTCCTCTGCCCCGCTCTGTCCCAAAGACGCGATGGATCTCGTTTCCACCAGCAAATGCTGTGTCTGGCAGGTGAGCATGAAGGGTGCTATCTGTGCTTGACCCTGTGGAGCTCAAGCCCTAGAGGGCTCTGGGGATGGCAATGACCTACTGGACCTCACTCCATGGTTCCAGGCCATGGTCATGGTCATAGCCCAACCCATGGAGGGGGAGAGGCAGACCTGGGATGAGGCTCAGCCCCTGGGCAACTGGACAGAGGCTCATGGTGGCCGAAGCTCCAGAATGGAAACTTGAGAAGTGAGGCTCACAGAATGACAAGGTGGGGCCTCCCTCCTGCCCCCACCGCCCCCGAGGAAAGAGCTGGAGCTGGCTCAGGAAAACCCCTGCTTCCTCATGCACCTGAAATTCTGCTTGGAATCCTTGCTGGAGAGTTTGGAGAGGCCAAGATGCAGAGGACATCATCCCTCTCCTACAGGAAAGATGCTCAGCCGCAGTTGATAGTGAAACGCTGTATATAAAGACTGAGATGCTGAAGGAAAAGCAGGGGGAGGGGCTGACATTTTCTGAGTACTTAGCCAGCAAGACTGTGTCCCTGTGATTTCATTTCATCATCAGAAGAACCCGAGGGTCTGAGTGTTGTTACACCTGTAACTGATGAGACAGAAATGGCCCCATGTTTTTGAGAGGTGGTAATGAGGTTCAGTCATGCACACCTGACACATTCCTTCATTTATTCACCAAATGAAGGCCAAGCAAGTGTTATAATCATATGCTCACTAGGCAAGATACAAAATGTTACAAAATTCAATGCCCTCAAGATAATCACAGCCTAGTGTGAAAAGATGAATACTTAAATTTGTAAAAATGTTTTAAATTTGAGTATATTTGCTTTAGAATGTTGTTAGTTTCTGCTGTACAGCAGCATGAATTAGCCATCTGTAGGCCTATAAGCCAGGCTTCAGCCAGGCTTCCAGATGTAGCTGGTTTTAGAAAAGGCAGAGGAACCAGAGATTAAATTGCCAACATCCGATGGATCATCAAAAAAGCAAGAGAGTTCCAGAAAAACATCTATTTCTGCTTTATTGACTATGCCAAAGCTTTTGACTGTGTGGATCACAATAAACTGTGGAAAATTCTGAAAGAGATGGACATACCAGACCACCTGACCTGCCTCTTGAGAAACCCATATGCAAGTCAAGAAGCAACAGTTAGAATTGGACATGGAACAACACTGGTTCCAAATAGGAAAAGGAGTACATCAAGGCTGTATATTGTCACCCTGCTTATTTAACTTCTAGGCAGAGTACATCATGAGAAACGCTGGGCTGGAGGAAGCACAAGCTGGAATCAAGATTGCCGGGAGAAATATCAATAACTTCAGATATGCAGATGACACCACCCTTAGGCAGAAAGTGAAGAGGAACTAAAAAGCCTCTTGATGAAAGTGAAAGAGGAGAGTGAAAAAGCTGGCTTAAAGTTCAACATTCAGAAAACTAAGATCATGGCATCTGGTCCCATCACTTCATGGCAGATAGATGGGGAAACAGTGGAAACAGTGGCTGACTTTATTTTTCTGGGCTCCAAAATCACTGCAGATGGTGATTGCAACCATGAAATTAAAAGACGCTTACTCCTTGGAAGGAAAGTTATGACCAACATATTCAAAAGCAGAGACATTTCTTTGCCAACAAAGGTCCATCTAGTCAAGGGTATGGTTTTTCCAGTGGTCATGTATGGATGTGAGAGTTGGACTATAAAGAAAGCTGAGTGCTGAAGAATTGATGCTTTTGAAGTGTGGTGTTGGAGAAGACTCTTGTGAGTCCCTTGGACTGACATGGCATCTGGTCCCATCACTTCATGGCAGATAGATGGGGAAACAGTGGAAACAGTGGCTGACTTTATTTTTCTGGGCTCCAAAATCACTGCAGATGGTGATTGCAACCATGAAATTAAAAGACGCTTACTCCTTGGAAGGAAAGTTATGACCAACATATTCAAAAGCAGAGACATTTCTTTGCCAACAAAGGTCCATCTAGTCAAGGGTATGGTTTTTCCAGTGGTCATGTATGGATGTGAGAGTTGGACTATAAAGAAAGCTGAGTGCTGAAGAATTGATGCTTTTGAAGTGTGGTGTTGGAGAAGACTCTTGTGAGTCCCTTGGACTGCAAGGAGATCCAACCGGTCCATCCTAAAGGAGATCAGTCCTGGGTGTTCATTGGAAGGACTGATGCTCAAGCTGAAACTCCAATACTTTGGCCACCTGATGCAAAGAGCTGACTCATTGGAAAAGACCCTGATGCTGGGAGGGATTGGGGGCAGGAGGAGAAGGGGACGACAGAGGATGAGATGGTTCGATGGCATCACTGACTCAATGGACATGGGTTTGGGTGGACTCCAAGAGTTGGTGATGGACAGGGAGGCTTGGTGTGCTGCAGTTCATGGGGTTGCAAAGAGTCGGACACGACAGCGACTGAACTGAACTGATACCTATATCTGGGCTTCCCTGGTAGCTCAGTTGGTAAAAAATCCACTTGTAATGCAGGAGACGTGGGTTTGATCCCTGGGTTGGAAAGAACCCCTGGAGGAGGGCGTGGCAACCCACTCCAGTATTCTTGCCTGGAGAATCCCATAGGCAGAGGAGCCTGGCAGGCCACAGTCCATAGGGCTGCAAACAGTCAGACACAACCGAGCAGCTAAGCACAGCACACATACATCCTCTCCCTCTGGAACCTCCCTCCCTCCCACCCATCCCCCACATTCTATCTTTTAAGTA
>SJXQ01005676.1:50533-70691 GCA_006408695.1 Aepyceros melampus
CCTAGCATTTAAGTGCATTGAAATCACTGATGTTCTTGTCACTCAAACCAGAGTACATAGTGGGGATGGTGCTGAATTCTGCTGGAGCTGGTAGAGCAGGCAGGGGGATGTCTGTAAATGGCTTCCCTCATCTGGATGAAACCTGTTTTGACTGGGGAAAGAGGAAACATAGGCTCCCACTAGCCAGAGCATCAGCAGAACAGAATAACCAGAGAGGTGGGAGGCAGGAGGGAGGATCAGTCCTACAGAGGATGGAGGGTGGGAGGAAATAGTGCCGCCAAGGGGTCCAGAATTCCAGGGGAAGATGGTGGGCAGGGGGTGGACTGCCGGCCACTCCCAAACCCATGGTGGTGGTGGTGGTTTATCCCGATTCTTCACGACCCCATGGATTATGTATAACCCACCAGGCTTCTCTGTTCATGGGATTCTCCAGGCAAGATTACTGGAGTGGGTTGCCATTTCCTTCTCCAGGGGATCTTCTCCACCCAGGGATTGAACCCAGGTCTCCCGCATTGCAAGCGGATTCTTTACCAACTGAGCCACCAGGGAAGCCACAGATCCATAGGAGAGAAGTTTTAGGAAACAGGCCCCTAGTCCTTATCTCCTGGGGTCCACAGATGGAAGTCCCATTTCCCTTCATATTCAATGCTGAAGACAGCTGGTCTCAGAATCCTTGAGAGCTCAGACTTCAGTGAGGACTGGAAGACCACGGCAGACCCGAGGTCACTATGCGGAGCTGAACCTGTGATGCAAATGTCCATCAGGGTCATTGTCTTCTGAGGACGGTTGAGATCACTGCTTTGGAAAGCATCTTGCTTTGATTTCCTAGACACGCCTGCATTCACGTGGTATGTCCACCACGTGGTATATCCAGTGGTCAATAATGCGTTTCTGGGGCGGGAACGCGAGGGCGAGCCTCTAGAGGGCGGGGGGCAGGGCCCAGAAAGAGGCCACGGTCACTCCCAGGGAGCAGGGAGGGGCTTCAGGGAGGCAGGGAGACTTCAGTGGCCTTTGTGCTTCCCACTGCTGAACTGGTGCAGATGCAACCAGGTTTCTACGCTAAAGGCTGGCGTGCAGAATGCAGACAGGGCTGCAGGCGCTCATAAAAACTTCATATTCTTGGCAGTGTGGGGGATGCGTGTGTATATACATGCTTGAGCTGTTGGAAATATAAACATCTTACATATTTTATTTGTTTTTCTTCCAACTAAGAAAAGGCCTTCCCTTTGCTTTGTAATCTGTAATCCCCTTGGAAGCTCAGGGCGTAATCTGATAGAGGAAACTCAACCCCACCAAGGTTTCATGGGATCTTGAGCTGGTTTTTCTTGGGAAATGGCTTCTCCTAAGATCGTTTGCGGTGTGAGAATGCGTTTTTACAAGGCCATTTTGGAATACTGGAAGTGACACTTGATTGGGCCTTTCTTTAAAAGGTCAGGCTAGCTTTAATAGTGGCACATGCCGTTACTACCCATAACGGGAAAATACTGGCCAGTTGACAGATCTGAGGCAGAAGGTATTTTTTCAACCATTTGCTTCAGACCTTCTCGGAGTAGTCACCCAGCAGTGCACAGAAACTCTTGGAATGTGGTAGTAATTATAATGTGTGAATAGGACAGAAGGTTAATTCTGTTTCGTTTTGACACCTGAAAGTGTCCAGTGAAACGTCAGTTAAAAATATCCCTATAAAGCCAGAGTCCTTCAGCTTCAAGTAAGAAATGAACATCTGATATTAGCCAAAGAGCCAATAAGTGCTAGAAAAAAACAAACAGATAATTCAAACCATCTTCCATTATCTACCTTCCAAAGTTTGATATTCTCACAGAAACAACATGGGACAATTTGCATCATTCATGAAGTTCCAAAGAAAGATGGCTTGTCATCTAGATTCCTAAAGTGGACCCAGAGAAGAAGCGAAGCCCTTGCTTTCATGGGAGAGAACAGAGAACTGGCCTTCAGGGTCCAAGTCTCTGGCCTGAACACAGGCTGGGTCTCCTGTGGTTCCGCCTTCCTGGGGCCTGGGCCTCTGGAGCCTGGGTGTGTACCTAATCTCCTCTGGCCTTGAGACCTTCAGCAGTGCTCTGCCAGGGACCACCCACCCCTACAGGAGCCCAGCACTGGCGCCGCCCCCTGGGGAAGGCCCCAGGCCTTGCTGTCTACACTGACACTCTGTCCTCCCTTCCCCTCCTCTACACTCCGAGGCTCCAGTCCACCTCTCTGCTCGGTCGACCTACAGCTTTCCGAGTTTCTCTGTGCTGGGAACTTGAGCCCAAGCACCCGTGACATTCCAGCAACTGGAGAACTGAACATGCACGTGGTCCCCGGCTCTGTGGCTTTAAAAGACGCTCTTCCCAGACTTCTTATGCGTGGAACCTAAGAAAGGACACAAGTGAAATTAGTTACAAACCAGAGACAAACTCCCAGACAGAAAACAGACTCCTAGCTACCAAAATGGAAAGGGGAAGATAAATTAGGAACTGGGGATTAGCTTGTACACACTTAGATACTTAAAATGGATGACCAACAAGGACCTACTGTATAGCACAGGGAACTAAACTCAATATATTTTATAATGGAAAAGAACCTAAAAGAAAGAGCACACACACACACACACACACACACACACACACATATATCTGAATCATTTTGCTGTATGCTTGAAACTAACACTGGATGTTAAACTAACAGCAGTCCTGAATATTCATTGGAAGGACTGACGCTGAAGCTGAAACTCCAATCCTTTGGCCACCTGATGTGAAGAACTGACTCCTTGGAAAAGACCCTGATGCTGGGAAAGATTGAAGGCGGGAGGAGAAGGGGACGACAGAGGATGAGATGGTTCGATGGCATCACCGACTCAATGGACATGAGTTTGAGCAAACTCCGGGAGTTGGTGATGGGCAGGGAGGCCTGGCATGCTGCAGTCCATGGGGTCGCCAGAGTTGGACACGACCAAGTGACTGAACTGAACTGAACTGAACTGAAACTAACACAGCATTGTACAACTAGATTTCACTAGAAATTAAACTAAGAAGGTGCCCTTTCCTCTGGACTCACAAGATTTCATGAATATAGCCTGCTGGATGGACAGTGTCTGCCTTGTAACACAGATCTTGAGCCTTCAGCAAGACAGTCTCTCATGGGCCCCTCAACGGCGTGACAATTTATATGATGCTGACAGTTCCCATGCCTTTCTAAATCACACACCAGTCTCGCAACCAGGAGTCACTCTGAGGACAGACGTCCAAGTACAGCCTGGATAGAAGCTGCCCTCGATTTGTCTTTAGGACTCTCGTTGGACTCCCCTGTTCACCACTGAGCCTCCCGAGAGCAGCCAGGGAGACCCCGCCCCCGCTAGAGACAAGGGGAACAAACCATCCTCGGATTGAAGGGTGGGCCAGTCCCTGGAGTGGGGACTCCTCGGTCCGTTGCTGGAGAAAGTCACAGCCACACGGCAACACTGAGCAGAAACAAATGAAAACAAAAGGGGGCTGTGTAATAACCTATAATGGAAGAGAATGCATGTATACAGATGTACACACATATGCACATAGGTACACACGTGTGTATGTGTCCAACTCTTTACGGCCCCGTGGACTGCAGCCTGCCAGGCTCCTCTGTCCGTGGGGATTCTCCAGGCAAGAATGCTAGAGTGGGCTGCCATTACCTTCTCCAGGGGGTCTTCCTGACCCAGGGATCCATCCTGGGTCTCCTGCATTGCAGGCAGATTCTTTACCACTGAGCCACTACTGTATTTACTGCTGACAAGTTCCCGGATAATCTAAAGTGCTAAATGGGGTCAGGAGAGCACCAGAAGGAAAAACAACATTCAGAAGTCGCCATCAACCCTGTTTTCTGTTTCTCCAAATTCTTCCTGCGAGTTCAGAGAGGCAGTGCCTCCTAAATGCTGTTGCTAGCCACCGCTGCCTGCCTGCTGGGTCTCTAGGGACCGCCCCCTTCCTCCTATCAGGTCCTCTTCCCCTCCCTCTCTGTGTCAATTGTCTTGGCTTCAACTTTCTTTTCCTAGTTTTCTCCAAAGGCTGAAATCACAGGCGTGACCTCCAGACATATATATATATCTGTATACGTATTGTGTGTATGTAAATGAATCACTTTGCTATAACTAACACAATATTATAAATCAACTATATTTCAATTAAATTTTTTTAAAAAGCAGGGATTTTGGAATTAGATTTCCCTGAACACAGTTCCCAGATCCATGACCTACTGGTCATGTGAACTTAGGCAAGACACCTACTTCTGTGCCTGCAAAATAAGAATATTCTGGCCCTTGAAGGGCATTTTTAGAAATTAACCGAGACGTTAAATTCCTGTTTGTACGTAGTTACCCAGTGTTGGTGCTCTTCCTTCTACTTCCTGTCCCCAAATCAAGCCCCCATCCCCCTTCTCCCTGATGGGCCCCAGCGCCACCCCACTAGCCATCCTACTCAAGGCCACGGGTCAACCTCTCGGAGGCACTCCAAGGAGACAGGCCTTGAAAGCCAGCTGGCTTTGGATTCAGCCTGGATTTAAATCCTGGCTTCTATTTGCAAGCTAGCTAGCCTGGGGCAAGTTGCTTAACCTCCCTGCCTGGCTTCCTCAGTCACAAATCACACTCTTCCCTGAAGGATTATTTTGAGCAATCAACAATCGCAATTGGGAAAGTGCCTGTGACAACCCTGGCAAATCCTAGATCCAGCTCCCTCTTCTAACCTTCTCTCCTGTGGGCACCAGAAGTCTGGATGGCTCTGGCAGGGTCAAGGGAAATAACCTCCGAGGAGCTTCAGGAATGCATGGCCCTGTCCTCGCCGATGCTCACTAAGGTCTGTTCCCTGCTCTGGTCCTAGGCAGGGCTGGATGGGAATGTGCCTCTCTCATCTCCATACTGAGGAGACTCAACGAGGCTCCCAAGGTCTGTAATTCCGTACCTCTGTCCTTGGATCCACTCTCTGTCTCTCTTAAAGGAGACAGCCGGAAGATGAAGCCATCTCCTGGGCTCATTTAGGTTCCTTTCTTCTCTGTTTCCAACAGTTCTTATTCTCAGCTCCTTCTGCCACCCTAGTGGACTTGTGAGTAGCCTCCTGGATCTTGAAACTCTAGGATATCTTCTTCTCCTTAAGATTAGATATACAGTCAACTTGGGTCAAAGGAGAAGCACCTCATTTAACACACACACACATACACAGACACACAACGCAAGGAATCCATTTGCAACAGCTCACCCCAGAGATCTCCTCTCAATTATTCCAGGAGGAACACAGATCCACAAGCTTCTCATGGAGACCAGGATATTTTTCTGTGTTTGCTCTGGTGTGTTCAGAGCAAATTAAGGCCAGTCAAACAGGACAGACTGTCCACCTCTACCTTCCCAGGCAGGTTTCCAGAACCCCTGAGCAGCTCAGGCACTCAGAAGGAGAGTTTCCCTTGAGTCCATAGCCTTAGAAGGTGAAGTTGCTGTGCAGATATTTGTATCCCTCGAGAGGCTTGTTAAGGAGGGTGGCTGAGCAGCAGAGGCCATTCTGCTCTAGCTTTCTTTCCTGAGTCAGCACTTTACAGTTGTCTGATACTTTGAAATGAATAAACCATAAAATAAGCAATGGCCCCAAAGATCAAAGGTCACAAGGGACATTGCAGAGCAAGTAGTAATACCCAAGCCTCATTTCTGGGTGGGAGGGGGCAAATGAATCTCTGTATCTATGAACAAAAGAGATCTGGTTAAATACAGTTCCCCTGACTTCCCAGCAAAAGTTATATCCCCTCCAAAACTTTGGAAAGCATAGGTAATTATTGCAGGTGTTTACTATTCAGAAATCAGTCTTTAAGTAACCTAAAAATAGAACTGGGTGCATTTTTTTTTTTAGCTTTTTCCTTTGCATTGGCATATAGCCAATTACCAAACACTATTGTGACAGTTTCAGGTGCGCAGCGACTCAGCCAACATATCCGTGTATCCATTCTCTCCCAAACTCCCCTCCCACCCAGGCTGCCACATAATATTGAACAGAGTTCCCTGGGCTCTACAGTAGGGCCTTGTTGAACCAGGTGCATTTTTAAGGGCCTATAAATCTTTTTCAATCAAAAATTTACTAATGTTCAAAGATAAAAGACTCACATGGATAGTGAGAGTAATCATAAAAAATGCATGTCACAGCCACTAGCTGATACCCCAGTGGTCAGTTTTGAAAGGATGACACAGGGTGTGTTTACCTCGGAAACTTTCAGCATGAACTCTAGGAAGCTTTAGGACTGGAAAGCAGAGTACAGGATAAGCAAATAGATTCGTAAGTTAAGCATGACTTTGGGTGCTCACGCTACGGTAAAGCTTAAGTAAATAAAGTGAGGAATTATTTCACACTATAAAACCTTCGGCAGACTTTACAAATCCTTGCTCTGCCCACACAACACCCGTGTGTTTCTGTCTCCAGCAACATGCCCAGCCTCACACGCCTGCACGGGGGGAGAAGACGATGGTGTGGACCAGCTCTGGAGCTGAACTGCTGCTAAGTTCTCATCACGACAGGGACTCTTTTTGTGTCAGAAGCAGACGTGCAAGAAAGAATCGGACCTAAGGGCTCCGGGTCATTTCTGCAGTGATCCACCAGCCTCAGCTACTCCATGCAGTGAAGGGTGACTGCACGCTAGAGCTGCAGGTGGGGGCAGACAGAGTTTGCAATGAGACACAGCCCCTCCCCTCAAGAATCTAACCCTCTATCAGTGGATGATATGTGTATTAAAAAAACAAGGAGAATTTAACAGTAGGAAAGGGAACACGTATAGGCTCTCTCTGCCCATCCAAGGCTGCTCCAAGCATGAACTGTTTCCCTGTTCCTCCCACGAGCCCTGTGGGGTGGAGGGGTCTCTCCTTTGTTCTGACTATTGACAAGCCAGGAAAGGCTCCTAGGCTGACTTCCAGAAACCTTGCAAGCTTCATCCTGTCTCCCAGTAGTCCCGGCTTCCTAACCTCCTTTGCTTACGGGGCATGTCGTTTTTTGTTAACTGCCTTAGATCACTTCGTAGAACATGTGATACTTTCACTAGAAGGTGTTATGCTAAGTTCAGCATGTCTGAACTCACACTCCTATTTTCCCCAAACCTGCTTCTCGTCGGGATCACCCTATTCTGGTTAATGGCAGCTCCCGTCCCAGAGCTGGAACCCTGAGTCACCTTTGCTGAGTTGCTCAGACCCTCCCTGCTTTGTCTTTCTGCTTTGCTGAGTAAGTGTTCTTGTTATTCAGTCGCTAACTCATGTCCAACTTTTTGTGACCTCATGGACCACAGCTCGCCTGGGTTCTCTGTCCATCACCAGCTTGCTCAAACTCTCAGGTCCATCAGGTCAGTGACACCATCCAACCATCTCATCCCCTATTGTCCCCTTCTCCTCCTGCCTTCAATCTTTCCCAGCATCAGAGTCTTTGCCAGTGAGTCAGCCCTTCACATCAGGTGGCCAAAGTATTAGAGCTTCAGCTTCAGCAACAGACCTTTCAATGAATATTCAGAGTTGATTTCCTTTGGTATTGACTGGTTGGATCTCCTTGCTATCTAAGGGACTCTCAAGAGTCTTCTCTAGCACCACAGTTTGAAAGTATCAGTTCTTCGGTGCTCAGCCTTCTTTATGGTCCAACTCTCACATCCGTACATAACTACTGGAAAAATCATAGCTTTGACTATAGGACCTTTGTTGGCAAACTGCTGTCTCTGCTTTTTGATATGTTGTCTAGATTTGACAGAGCTTTCCTTCCAAGGAGCAAGTGTCTTTTAATTTCGTGGCTGCGGTCACCATCAGTCACTTTATTCCTTCAGAATGCCTTCCTGGCTCAGTCTCTAGTTTCCATTCACACGTTTGCCGTCGTGGGGTGTACACAGTATATTATGAGTCTGGGATATGGAAATAGGCTGCCAAGTCCCCTCCCTCTTATCCCTCTCCTTCTGCACCGTTGTAGACACTGCTGCCACAGTGAGTTCCCAAGGCAGAGTTCCCAAGGCAGAGTTCTCAAGATAACCCCACCACAGCCAGCCTCATGGAGCTGGCAGTACCTGTTCCATTTATTCACCCACCCAGCCACCCACCCACCCATTCATCCACCCAGCCACCCATTCACCCACCCATTTACCTTGCATCTTCATCACATGCCTTTCCTTGCCTCCATCACAGTTCTCACATCAAGAGGATGAGATCTTCTTTCTCTTCCTTTTTCAAACTTGACCGTCTTCCCTGACCTAGAAAGCTCACCTGGGGGAACAGTTAGCACCGAGCTGGTGGTAGGTGAGCCCTGGGGGCCCAGAGCCACCTGCTCCTCCAGACCTCCGGAAGTCAGGCGTCCAGGCAGAGATGGTGGACGGAAGGGGAGCCAGAGTTCCCCACAGCAAGAAGTGACTACCTGCCCACGCAGCAGGCCTGCCCCAGCGCCATCTTCAGAGCCCTGATGGGATGGCAAGCCCACATGAGGCGCCCACCTCTCCCACAGCCCTGCCTCCCTGCCCGGCAAGCTTCCTCCTTCAACTTCTTTCCTGCTCAGCACCTTGACACCGTCAGGGGACCCCAGGGTCTCCTGTGTCCCCAGCCTCTCCCCTGCAGGGTCTAAGGCTGCCCAGTGTTGGGATAAATGTCCCTGATGGGACCGTCCAGTATGAGGGTCAGAGGCTGTCCCGCCACAGCTGGACCACAGTACCATCCTCCTGTGAGCCTTTCAGCCTCCAGCAGGTGGGTCCTCTGGGCCTGTGCCTTTGGACGGCTGCTGCAGAAGTCGAAGCTATGGCCCATGTCCTAATTTAAGCAAGGGCTTCACCAAGGCCTGGAGGGGCAGGATTCAGGGATGGAGGGGTACAAGTTCGAGTCCTCAGGCCTCCTCTGTGAGCAAATGCAATAGAAGAGAAAAGCCCTTCATCTTTGCAAGGCCAGGATGAGTGCAGGGAGAAAGGTCCTTTTTGCCTCGAGGCCTTACCTGGCCAGTGACAACCCTCAGGGGTCTAGGTGGGCTGGGCCATCCTCCCCCACACAGGGCTGATGGGCTCACTCCTCACCCAGAAGCCTCAAGGCAAAGAGGGGGCTGTGGCCCCAGGAGAGGGTACCACAGGCTGGGCCAGGGGACATTCCTGAACTGGGATCAAAGGATTCAGTGGTAGAGACCGAGGGAGCTGGAGGCGGAGCCTGACCCCAGATAAGGAGGAAGGTGCGTGGCAAGGCCGTGGTCCCTGGTGAGCCAGGACCAGAGATGGAGAGGCTGGAGCAAGGAGAATGCTAAACGCTGGGCTCTGAGCCAGAAGCTTCTAGTGTGTGAAAGGTGCCAAGTTCAGCTTCAACATGCTGGGGGCTAGTAAATGTAACAGAAGATGGAAACCGGGAAATCGCTCTGAGCTGGGCTGAGCACTGACTCCTCAGAGAAGATGACCATAAAGCAAGCTCTCAAAGCACACCTGACCGTCTTCCCTGACCTAGAAAGCTCACCTGGGGGAACAGTTAGCACCGAGCTGGTGGTAGGTGAGCCCTGGGGGCCCAGAGCCACCTGCTCCTCCAGACCTCCGGAAGTCAGGCGTCCAGGCAGAGATGGTGGACGGAAGGGGAGCCAGAGTTCCCCACAGCAAGAAGTGACTACCTGCCCACGCAGCAGGCCTGCCCCAGCGCCATCTTCAGAGCCCTGATGGGATGGCAAGCCCACATGAGGCGCCCACCTCTCCCACAGCCCTGCCTCCCTGCCCGGCAAGCTTCCTCCTTCAACTTCTTTCCTGCTCAGCACCTTGACACCGTCAGGGGACCCCAGGGTCTCCTGTGTCCCCAGCCTCTCCCCTGCAGGGTCTAAGGCTGCCCAGTGTTGGGATAAATGTCCCTGATGGGACCGTCCAGTATGAGGGTCAGAGGCTGTCCCGCCACGGCTGGACCACAGTACCATCCTCCTGTGAGCCTTTCAGCCTCCAGCAGGTGGGTCCTCTGGGCCTGTGCCTTTGGACGGCTGCTGCAGAAGTCGAAGCTATGGCCCATGTCCTAATTTAAGCAAGGGCTTCACCAAGGCCTGGAGGGGCAGGATTCAGGGATGGAGGGGTACAAGTTCGAGTCCTCAGGCCTCCTCTGTGAGCAAATGCAATAGAAGAGAAAAGCCCTTCATCTTTGCAAGGCCAGGATGAGTGCAGGGAGAAAGGTCCTCTTTGCCTCGAGGCCTTACCTGGCCAGTGACAACCCTCAGGGGTCTAGGTGGGCTGGGCCATCCTCCCCCACACAGGGCTGATGGGCTCACTCCTCACCCAGAAGCCTCAAGGCAAAGAGGGGGCTGTGGCCCCAGGAGAGGGTACCACAGGCTGGGCCAGGGGACATTCCTGAACTGGGATCAAAGGATTCAGTGGTAGAGACCGAGGGAGCTGGAGGCGGAGCCTGACCCCAGATAAGGAGGAAGGTGCGTGGCAAGGCCGTGGTCCCTGGTGAGCACAGGACCAGAGATGGAGAGGCTGAGCAAGGAGAATGCTAAACGCTGGGCTCTGAGCCAGAAGCTTCTAGTGTGTGAAAGGTGCCAAGTTCAGCTTCAACATGCTGGGGGCTAGTAAATGTAACAGAAGATGGAAACCGGGAAATCGCTCTGAGCTGGGCTGAGCACTGACTCCTCAGAGAAGATGACCATAAAGCAAGCTCTCAAAGCACACCTGCAAGGAGTCTCAGCATTGAGGGGATTTGAGAAAAGGAGAGCTGCCTGCCATCCGCATCTTCAGGACGAGGGGTGCCGGGTTGCCATCCCAGTCGGTCCCTGAGAAGGAGCTCAGTGAATACTTGAATGAATGATTGAATACATGTACACACTGGAGGGCCCTCCTTTTAATCTCAGGCCAAAAATAACTCCCTTTCAGCTTGGGCATTACACCTGACATGTGTGCTTGTAAAGAAGCCATATGATTGTTTTCGGCTTGCGATGAATAAATTTACTCAGTAGAATATTGCAGGCCACTTCCCCAGCTCAGCACTGGAGGCACCAATCAGGAAGTGAATCGAGGCTCTATTGTCAGCTGAGCTTGTCTGCTGGGTGGTCCCTGAGCTACTAGGCTTTCCCCTTGTTTATTTCTATAACAAGACTGCCTGTCCCATTTTTGCAAATGCATTCTCTTGAACTCAAACCAGTTCAAAATGGTTTGACCCCAAGTCAGTGTTCCTGGACCCCCTCCACTGGCGAACATGACCTGCCTTCTCCCCACAGACCCCACAGACACTCTAGAGGAGCATCCCTGGTACCCGAGGCCCCAGGGACAGGGCAGGGAGCTTCTCCAAGTGTGGTGTCCAGCTCCAGGTCTCGAGTCCCCTGTGGCCCTGTCATCCTGGGGGAGAGGTGAGAGTGCAGTCTGGATAGCTGTGAGGCTGGAGAGAACCACCTCAGAGCATCAGAAGAAACCCAGCAAAGCCCTTTATCGGGTGTGGCAGATTCCTCTGCAGGTCCCTCCTATAACACTCGTTCCTAGCCACACTTCACAGCCCCTTCCCGGACACAATTGCCCTGGAAACCAGAATGCTTTCCCAAACATCACCCTATTCCCACGGTGACCAGGAACTCTCTGGAAATAGGTGGAGACCTTGGGATTGTTCTTACAGAAGACGGAATGGGAAGAGAGGAAGCGTGGACACATTTTCCACGATCGTCTCTGTAAGAAACCGAATGACACCTCTGACTCCCCTTTAGAAACCCAAGAAGAGTGGAAATCCAAATCTCAGCACCAATTAGAGCTGTACGGGTCGGTTTGCAAGAAGAACCACTGGAGGCTTTGTCTCCACAGATGACTTTCCCGGCGCTGGATGATAGGGCAAAACTCAGCCCTCAGGGACAGGGACAGTGACAGAGGATACCCCTGCAGTTCCCGGGCCTCACGTCCTGGACAACAGGCCAGATAAGGAGGGGGCGGGCGGCAGCTGGCCGCAAGCAGATGTCCAGTCTGATACTGGCCTGCAGGAGGACAGGGAGGGCCCAGGGTAGGGATACAATGAGATTGGCAACGAGAGAAACACAAGACCACGCTCCCTTTGCACATTCATTCACATGCAATGTGCAGACTGATGCTTTGCTGACATAAAGCACCAAAGAGAGCTGTCACATCCCAGGGCAAGATACGTGTTTTTCTTCATAATCTTTCTCTGTCTGGAGACCGGACTGGTAGGATGTCATCTCTGCCTGGGCACAGGCTGGCTCCTCTAGAGCTGTCCTTGCTCGAGACAGGCTGCCCCAGCCAGGGACACTGAGATCCAGGCCCCCGACCCTCTGTACTCCTTTCCAGAATCTTCCACCTGAGTCCTCTGTGCTTTCTGCCTTTAGCCCAGACACCGCACATCGGAACCTGACTTCACCAGTCCTCCTTCCCCACAGGCGTCCCGTGGGGCCACCCTGGCTCTGCCCCGGCCTCCGTGTGATCCTGCCCTCCATCCTCATTTCCACTGGCTGACGCCCCACCACTCTCAGTTCCTGTGAGCTCACCCCAGTTGCCTGGGCGCCTGTCCAAGCGTTGACAAGCCCCACACGCCAGAAAAGCCTGAACGGCCACAGAGACTCCCCCGTCCCCACTTCCTGTCTGGAAGCAGCTTCCCAACTGAGCCTGGAGAGAGGGGAGAAGCTTCCACAGCAGGTTAAGAGAGGCCGGCAGGGAGCAGAGGCTGCCGCGGGCCCAGCACGGCCATCAGACAGCCCGAGGCTCACATATCAGGGCTCATGTCCACAGGTCAGCCTCCTCTGGGGGCCCAGCGTTCCGACCCAGGCCTGATGGGGGCCGCGTGAGAAGCTCTGGTCCAAACAGGGCACACTCCACTCTGAGCGAGAAGTCGAGAGTGCTGGGCACATGCACACACACAGAGGCACACACGTGTACACACGGACCCACACAGAAACACACAGGCACACACATACAGAGGCACACAGAGAGGCACACACATGCACAACCAGGAATCCACATAGAAACACACAGACACGCACAGCCAGAGGGCCACACAGGCACACGCATACACAGGCACACACAGGCACACACATATATACACAGGAACACAGGCATACACATGTACAGAGGACACACAGGCACACACGTGTACACACAGGCACACACATATATACACAGGAACACAGGCATACACATACACAGAGGACACACAGGCACACACGTGTACACACAGGCACACACATATATACATAGGAACACAGAGGCATACACATACACAGAGGACACACAGGCACATGCATACACAGGCACACACATGTGCAGCCAGGAACACACAGGCACACATATATACACAGGAACACAGAGGCATACACATACACAGAGGACACACAGGCACACATACACAGAGGCACACACATGTACACCCAGGAACACACAGGCACACACACACACAAGCACATACATGTACACACACGAGCACACACAGGAGCACACACAGTCACGCACACACACAGAAGTGCGCACAGAGGCACACACATGTACACACAAGCATACACACATACACAGAGGTGCACACAGAGACGCATAGGAACACAGAGGCGCACACACAGGAACACAACACAGAGGACAAGGAGTGCGAGTGGGGACACTGCTTCCTCAGGGCCTGCGCGCTTCAGCCTCTGCCTGCCCGTCACTTTGTGTGCAGTTTTGGACATAATTATAAAAGGGGAACTGGGGCTAAGAGAGGAAACGATGCTGGATTCGGGGGATGAGGTGGTGGGAACTGTCTCTGCACTGGGCAAAGGGCCACA
Source organism: Aepyceros melampus (assembly GCA_006408695.1). Classification (NCBI taxonomy): domain Eukaryota; kingdom Metazoa; phylum Chordata; class Mammalia; order Artiodactyla; family Bovidae; genus Aepyceros; species Aepyceros melampus. The sequence goes on from SJXQ01005676.1 coordinate 64,231, forward strand.
GACGCAGCGCGTGGAGCCGGCCCCACCCTCACCTCACCTGTGGACACGGGGAGCTCCAGCTGCACCCGCTGCCCCGCAGGTCACAGCAGGCTCCGCTCGTGCCCGGCTCTGCTGACCGTGGGCTCAGGAGTGAGCAGGAAGGCTGCCCTGCCCACAGGGCCCTTCACATGATTAGTGATCAGAACAGACACGGAAAGCATGGGGGAGGGACCCAGGGGTGCTCAGGGGAGGAGGCAGGGACAGAGGGCACAGGGAATGGCCGTGGTGAGGAGCTGGGATTTTATTCCAAATTCAATCTTGAGCTTGTAGCTGGCTTTAAGGAGAAGGAAAATAGGAATTCTTGTAAGGCATTACCCTTGCTGCTGTGTAGTTGCAGGAGGCGGTGGGTCGGGATGGGGCAGGGAACAGTCTCTGGCAGGGATCCTGGGCATGTGGAGAGGCTGAAAGGTGGAGGATGTAAGATCCAGGCGTGAGTGGGCAGGCGGTGTGAGGAGCCGAGGGGCCACAGTGCTAAGGCTCGAGCTGGAGCAGCTGAGTGAACGGGGTCCTGGGGCGCACGGGCAGGAAGCCACTGCACATGCTCACTCTCTGGGGCTCATTCAGAGAGGAAGCAGGAGGAAGAGCCCGGAGACCATCCACGTACAGGGAATTCCAGGCCCAGAGGCTTGGTCGGGGATAAGCTCAGAGCACGAGCAAGACCAGAAGGAGGTGGAATAAGTGTGAGACTGGCTCCTCCTGCATCCTGGATGTGTGGGTGGAGACCCCAGGTGGAAGCTAGGTCCTCGTACACAGACGGTGGTGGAGACAGGCCCAGCTGGTCTGGGGCATCTCTTGGCAGAGACCATCAAGGGAAGGCAGGGTGGATGCACCTTCTGCCTTCAATGTCGAGTTTGGGATCATAACGGATTTAAATTTAGGAATGAAAGAACAAGCTTCTTCCACCCCAGAAGCTTCTGGAACTAGGTTTCCAGCATCCCAGGAAGGCAGGCTTCTGGTACCTGCATCTTACAAGAGGCACAGAAAGGTGGGCTGCCCCCAGGGAAACACCAGGGGCTGCCCACCAGGTTGACTCATGGGCTGGAGTGTAGCAGAGCGGCCTACCATCCCATCTAAAACATTAGGGCCAAGCCAGGTTAGTGACTGGGCTGGGCAGCCCTTCCCTGTCCCCATGCATCTAGCCTCATTCATGGAGTGATCAGGGGTCTCTCTGCTCATAGGAGCTTGCTCATGGCTGCAGAGGTCCTTTAATCCCAGTGGAGATGAAAGGTTTAGAATGGAAATATCTGGTTGAGACAAAAAAGAAAAAAAAAAATGGTTGAAATACACACACACACACACACACACACACACACTGGCTGAAATACACAAACGTTATTCAGTTCAGTTCAGTTCAGTCTCTCAGTCGTGTCCGACTCTTTGCAACCCCATGAATCACAACACATCAGGCAGCTCTGTCCATCACCGACTCCGAGTTCACTCAGACTCACGTCCATTGAGTCCGTGATGCCATCCAGCCATCTCATCCTCAGTCGTCCCCTTCTCCTCCTGCTCCCAATCCCTCCCAGCATCAGAGTCTGTTCCAATGAGTCAACTCTCCACATGAGGTGGCCAAAGTACTGGAGTTTCAGCTTCAGCATCATTCCTTCTAAAGAAATCCCAGGGCTGAATTCCTTCAGAATGGACTGATTGGATCTCCTTGCAGTCAAAGGGACTCTCAAGAGTCTTCTCCAACACCACAGTTCAAAAGCATCAATTCTTCGGTGCTCAGCTTTCTTCATAGTCCAACTCTCACATCCATACATGACCACTGGAAAAACCACAGCCTTGACTAGACAGACGTTTATGCTATCTAGGTTGGTCATAACTTTCCTTCCAAGGAGTAAGCAGCTTTTAATTTCATGGCTGCAGTCACCATCTGCAGTGATTTTGGAGCCCAGAAAAATAAAGTCTGACACTGTTTCCACTGTTTCCTCATCTATTTCCCATGAAGTGATGGGACCAGATGCCATGATCTTCATTGTCTGAATGTTGANATCTCTGGTTCCTCTGCCTTTTCTAAAACCAGCTTGAACATGAAGAGGTTCACAGTTCACGTATTGCTGAAGTCTGGCCTGGAGAATTTTGACCATTACTTTACTAGCATGTGAGATGAGTGCAATTGTGCGGTAGTTTGAGCATTCTTTGGCAGTGCCTTTCTTTGGCATTGGAATAAAAACTGATCTTTTTCAGTCCTATGGCTACTGCTGAGTTTTCCAAATTTGCTGGCATATTGAGTGCAGCACTTTCACAGCATCATCTTTCAGGGTTTGAAATAGCTCCACAGGAATTCCATCACCAGCACTAGCTTTGTTCGTAGTGATGCTTCCTAAGGCCCACTTGACTTCACATTCCAGGATGTCTGGCTCTAGATGAGTGATCACACCATCGTGATTATCCAGGTCATGAAGATCTTTTTTGTACAGTTCTTCCGTGTATTCTTGCCACCTCTTCTTAATATCTTCTGCTTCTGTTAGGTCCAGACCATTTCTGTCCTTAATCGAGCCCATCTTTGCATGAAATGTTCCCTTGATATCTCTAATTTTCTTGAAGAGATCTCTAGTCTTTCCCATTCTGTTGTTTTCCTCTATTTCTTTGCATTGATCGTTAAAGAAGGCTTTCTTATCTCTTCTTGCTATTCTTTGGAATTCTGCATTCAGATCCTTATATCCTTCCTTTTCTCCTTTGCTTTTTGCTTCTCTTCTTTTCACAGCTATTTGTAAGGCCTCCCCAGACAGCCATTTTGCTTTTTTGCATTTCTTTTCTATGGGGATGGTCTTGATCCCTGTCTCCTGTACAATGTCACGAACCTCATTCCATAGTTCATCAGGCACTCTATCTATCAGATCTAGGCACTTCAATCTATTTCTCACTTCCACTATATAGTCATAAGGGATTTGATTTATGTCATACCCGAACGTTCTAGTGGTTTTCCCTACTTTCTGCAATTTAAGTCTGGATTTGGTAATAAGGAGTTCATGATCTGAGCCACTGTCAGCTCCTGGCCTTGTTTTTATTGCTGTATAGAGCTTCTCCACCTTTGGCTGCAAAGAATATAATCAGTCTGATTTCGGTGTTCACCATCTGATGATGTCCATGTGTAGAGTCTTCTCTTGTGTTGTTAGAAGAGAGTGTTTGCTATGACCATTGTGTTCTCTTGGCAAAACTCTATTAGTCTTTGCCCTGCTTCATTCCGCATTCCAAGGCCAAATTTGCCTGTTACTCCAGGTGTTTCTTGACTTCCTACTTTTGCATTCCAGTCCCCTATAATGAAAAGACATCTTTTCTGGGTGTTAGTTCTAAAAGTTTTCAACTGAAGTCTGAATTTGGCAACAAGAAGTTCATGATCTGAGCCACAGTCAGCTCCCTGTCCTGTTTTTGCCAACTGTATATACCTTCTCCATCTTTGGCTTCAAAGAATATAATCAATCTGATTTCAGGGTTGACCATCTGGTGATGTCCATGTGTAGAGTCTTCTCTTGTGTTGCTGGAAGAGGGTGTTTTCTATGACCAGTGCATTCCCTTGGCAAAACGCTATTAGCCTTTGCCCTGCTTCATTCTGCATTCCAAGGCCAAATTTGCCTGTTACTCCAGGTGTTTCTTGACTTCCTACTTTTGCATTCCAGTCCTCTATCATGAAAAGGACATCTTTTGGGGATGTTAGTTCTAAAGCGTCTTGTAGGTCTTCATAGAACCGTTCAACTTCAGCTTCTTCAGCGTTACTGGTCGGGGTATAGACTTGGATTACTGTGATATTGAATGGTTTGCCTTGGAAACGAACAGAGATCATTCTGTCATTTTTGTGACTGCATCCAAGTACTACCTTTCGGACTCTTTTGTTGACCATGATGACTACTCCATTTCTTCTAAGGGATTCCTGCCCGCAGTAGTAGATATAATGGTCATCTGAGTTAAATTCACCCATTCCAGTCCATTTTAGTTTGCTGATTCATAGAATGTCAACGTTCACTCTTGCCATCTCCTGTTTGACCTCTTCCAATTTGCCTTGATTCATGGACCTGACATTCCAGGTTCCTATGCAATATTGCTCTTTATAGCGTCAGAACTTGCTTCTATCACCAGTCACATCCATAACTGGGTATTGTTTTTGCTTTGGCTCCATCCTTCATTCTTTCTGGAGTTGTTTCTCCACTCATCTCCAGTAGCATATTGGGCACCTACTGACCTGGGGAGTTCATCTTTCAGTGTCCTATCATTTTGCTTTTCATACTGTTCATGGGGTTTCAAGGCAAGAATACTGAAGTGGTTTGCCATTCCGTTCTCCAGGGGACCACATTGTGTCAGACCTCTCCACCATGACCCACCCATCTTGGGTTGCCCCGCAGGCATAGCTTGGTTTCACTGAGTTAGACAAGGGTGTGGTCCTAGTGTGATTAGACTGACTAGTTTTCTGTGAGTATGGTTTCAGTGTGTCTGCCCTCTGATGCCCTCTTGCAACACCTACCGTCTTACTTGGGTTTCTCTTACCTTGGGCGAGGGGTATCTCTTCACGGCTGCTCCAGCAAAGCGCAGCCACTTCTCCTTACCTTGGACGAGGGTTATCTCTTCACTGCCGCCCCTCCTGACCTTCAACATGGGATAGCTCCTCTAGGCCCTCCTGTGCCAGCCCAGCCACTGCTCCTTGGACATGGGGTTGCTAGTATTATTAATATCTATTAAAAATTGAATTCATTCTATGTGTTAGGCACCAAGCCAAAAATCTACAGAATTTTCTCATTTCGTCCTTACAGAAATCCCAAGAGGCAGACACTGTGATTCCACTTTATGGAGGACCAAGAAAGAGGTGGTCAGAGAGTTTAGACACCATTCTATGAAGGGAAAGACCTAGGATGCCCCTAATCCAGATTCTTCTCCAGCTCAGGGAGCACAGGACTGAGTGATTAGGCCACCGTGGTTCATCGCAGGCAAATGACAGCAGGGAGGAGCCTTATTCTCTTCTCCTGGGGGAGAAAAGGTCCCAGAGAGGGAGCCTCTTGGGTGCTCAAAACGGAAAAAAATCACAATTAGGGAGAAAGTTTAGAAACTGGAGACCAGATACAGACTGCATGGTATGTTGTTTTGCCATTTTGTCTCTAATTGCAGACAAAGAGGCATTTTTTATTTTTATTTTATTCTTTTTTCTATTTTTTGCAATGTGCCGCATGTGGGGTCTTAGTTCCCCGACCAGGGATCAGATCTGTGCCACCTGCCATGGAAGAGTGGCGTCTCCACCACTGGACCACCAGGGGAGTCCCCAAAGAAGCTTTGTGGAGATGAACACTGGCAGCTACATCCCAGCGCCACCACTCATGCCAGGCGTGACCTTTGGCAGGTCTCGTCTACCTTAGTGCAAGACCAAGGTGGGTGATCAACCCCACATACCACACAGGTGGGTGAGAATTAGAATTCGCCCTGAGTAGTCTCCTGGCTCAGTGAGTGACTTAGACGGAGTAGAGCAGTTCCTCCCATGACGAGCACCAGCCTCAAGCTCCAGGATTTATGAAGTTGCTTTGTTTTCCTTCTGAAGCAAGGCCAACTTACTTTTATAGGCACAAGCTTCCCAGAAACTGGCAGATCAAGGTGTCTCTGCATTCATTTCTTTTTTTCTCAAGTCTGCAGAGACGAGAATAAGATCTCCTTCCCAAAAGGATCCACACCCTCTTTATTCTTAGTCAAGTCTAGTAAATCAAAACCAGAGAATAAAAGAACTCAAAATAACAGGGTCCGCAAGGTTTAGAAGTGGAACAGCACAAAAGCACTCTTTCTCCCAGTTATTTCTGTCACTAATATTTCCTAGCCTCTAGCTTTCAGAACTTTCCTACTACAGAAACTTTAATTTGTTGTTCAGTTGCCCAGTCATGTCCTACTCTTTACGTCCCCATAGATTGCAGTGCACCAGGCTTCCTTGTCTTTAACTGTCTCCCAGAGTCTGCTCATACTCATGACCATTGAGTGGGTGATGCCATCCAGCCATCTCACCCTCTGTCGTCCCCTTCTCCTCCTGCCCCCAATCTTCCCCAGCATCCGGGTCTGTTCCAGTGGGCCAGCTCTTCGCATCAGGTGGCCAAAGCACTGGAGCTTCAGCTTCAGTATTAGACCTTCCAATGAATATTCAGGGTTGATTTCCTTTAGGATTGGCTGGTTTGATCTCCTTCCTGTCTAAAGGATTCTCAAGAGTCTTATCAAGCACCAAAATGTGAAAGCATCAATTCTCTGGTGCTCAGCCTTCTTTATGATCCAACTGTCACATCTGTATATGACTACTGGGGAAAAAAAAAAAAAAAAAAAACCTGTAATAGGGAAGAACAAATATGACTCCATATGAGACCTGTTTCTTTTCCTATGCTGAGTCATGCTGGCTCTGCACCTTTTGTAAAAGAACGTTCCCTACAGCCTGAAATATACAGAACAGCCCACTCTCAGGG
>SJXQ01005676.1:71783-127318 GCA_006408695.1 Aepyceros melampus
CAGAAGAATTGATGCTTTTGAACTGTGGTGTTGGAGAAGACTCTTGAGAGTCCCTTGGACTGCAAGGAGATCCAACCAGTCCATTCTGAAGGAGATCAACCCTGGGATTTCTTTGGAAGGAATGATGCTAAAACTGAAGCTCCAGTACTTCCCTTTGGCCACCTTATGCGAAGAGTTGACTCATTGGAAAAGACCCTGATGCTGGGAGGGATTGGGGGCAGGAGGAGAAGGGGACGACCGAGGATGAGATGGCTGGATGGCATCATGGACTCAATGGACGTGAGCCTGAGTGAACTCCGGGAGCTGGTGATGGACAGGGAGGCCTGGCGTGCTGCGATTCATGGGGTCGCAAAGAGTCGGACACGACTGAGTGACTGAACTGAACTGACCTTTAACACATATTTACACTCATATAGATAAACAAAGCTGCAGAACAGAGAACAACATTTGTCTTGTTGGAGGTTTAAGGGAATATAGTGACCTGACCTATGTGGACAGCTGCAAGGACAAAGGATTCCTATACCATGAAGTTTGCAACAACTAATCACGCCCTTCCCTCAACTCTGAATATTCAAAGCACTTTGAAAACTGCTTTGCTGAAACCCTCTGAGGAGTGTGGGGGTTTGAGGACAGGAGCCTCCTGTCTCCTTGGCCCTTTCTCTGCCCCCAAATGCTGACATTTCAGCTTGTTTGGCCTCACTGTGCATCAGGCACAGACACTTGCATTCAGTTAACAAAACTGAGCCATTTGCAGGTTTCTGGGGTCTTGATGGTGTCGGAAACCCGAAAGTACAGCTGGCTCAGGGTGGAGAGCCACAGAGACAGGATCCAAATCCTCTCACCAGAGCGCAAACTCATCAGCTGCTTGGCTCACCACATCCTGTCCCCTGCGTGAAAGCAGGTGGAGATGCTTGCTATGGGCATGGTACCACGATCAGATGAGGGACCGGAGTGGGGTCGCCCATGAGTGAGCATCCTCCCTGTAACTTCTCTAGGGGATCGGAGAACATGGGCGCTGCAGCTCAGACACAGCTATCTCCTTAGCTATTAATACAAACTACACGGGAAAAGCACAATTCAATTTCCAGTTCACTGGTATCCCATGATGAGCCCAGTGGTTCTAGAATTTCTGGCCTGAAAATCCCCAGAGCTCGCGGAGCTGGAAGGCAGAGTTCTGGGAACAGAGCCGGCTGCCTTCAGCCCGATCTCTCTGAGCAGCATCAGCCCGTGGAAGTGATTATCCTTCTTAGTACCAGGTCGCTTTATTGGGATTGTTGGGAACACTTGATCCTTTGAGCTGACTTTAAAAAAGAGAGAGAGAGACAGTGGGAGCTGCTGGTGCGGGGCTCTGCTGTGTTCTCCCGCCAAGCCTCAATTTTCTCCCTCTGGGTGACCCTGGCCCAGAACCCAGGAGGTGCATTTCCATCCTGATGATGCTGGTCTGTGCGTGCCCTATGCGGTCTGCCCTCCAGCCTGGCATCTGTGTCTCAATTGTCAGGAGAGGGGCATCCAGCCTAAGCCTCCTGTAAATGGACCTCACTGACCCAGCTTCCTCCCCTCGTGTCCCCCTCCTAGGCCCCTCCTGCCAGCCTGAGGCCATAGTGGGTTGAATCTCAGTAAATGGGAAGTTGCATTTTGTTTTTATGAGTAAGTTCTACTTGTTTGGCTTTGACAGACAGGTGACCTTAGATGGGAAGAAGGCCTGAGAAGGAGCTGCATCAGGGCGGTGGCCGGGACCGGGGTTAGGGAGTGACTGTGGGCATGTTTGCTGCAGCCCAGCTATGAGCAAGCCCGGGGCTGGTTGAGGGAAGTCATGCCCCTCCCACAGTTCGACAGAAGCCAGGCACAGAAGGGATTCGATGTGTCTTGTTACTGAACCAAGCACCTCCTTCACTGGACTCTCCTGCTCTGAGATGGGCATTTTACTGCTGCCTTTCGGCCAAGCAGTAGGAAGGCAGTTCCCCCAGCCCTGGAGTCCCAGCTGGCATCTCTGCCTTCAGTCAGGTTGGGTACGGTGGAGAAAATAAGATGCAATAGTATCTTTGCATAAAGCAATAATAACATAGAAATGTTCACACCACTAGGATTTTCCAGCACATGATGAGCCTAGGGCCCAGAGTTCCAGTAGGAAAATACATGATAAGTCTTCTCTCCTTCCCCAAAACAGATCAAGAAGGAGCTGGGTACCAAGGTGACCGGTTTCCACCATGTGAGACCAAACAGCAACAGAGAATTTGGAAATAGCTTAGATTATGTTATTAACACATAAATTCAGTAAATAATCTTCCTGGAGGGAGAAGGCTGTTGAGGTTTTGAGGTTCTCAAATATTACTTGCTTTGGGGATGGAAGAGTATTTATCAAAATTTCTGCTCGGCTTACCCATGCTGCCAAGGTGTCCTCACAGGCTGCTTCCAAAGGAAATTTACAGGCGACAGCAAACATCTGGAAGCTGGATTGCAGCTTCTATTCAGCAGACCAGAGTCATTTGCAACATCACGTCACTCTACACGGATAGGGTTGCAATTCTCTACACACAAAGCGTGTTACCGAGGATGCCTTTTAGAGAAGAGGGATTATATGAAACAGTTAGGAAGGCCAAAAATGTCTTAAGTGAGAATGTCAAAGGCTATTCGATGAATATTACCTTTGAAGACAAACTAAGCTTCTTGGGATTGGGGTCGGTTTGCCAGATAAAATAAAGGATGCCCAGTTCAATTTAATTTCAGATCATCAATGAATTTTGTTTTAGCGCAGCTCATAGAATATTTAAGATAGAGTTACATTAAAAATGTTGGTTGATGTTTATCTGGGAATCAGATTTAGCTCAGTGTGCTGTGTGCTCGTTTACTAAATCTGAGGCGCTAGATGGAAGCTCTGGGCCCAGTCATCCGTCACTCCATTACTCCTTCTGAAGACTGACTGGTTGTTTCACAGCTTCTGTGTCATGTGTTATGATTCCTAACTGGATATTTTATTGTTTGACATTTCTAGTTCATGACATCACTTTTCTACAACTGTTCCCTTAACTCTTCACTGTGATCAAGTCCGAATCATTCTTGAATTGTATAAACCCACAGATGTATGCCATTATTGCTTTTGTTTTGTATGTTTGTTTTATGGAATTTTTTTTTCAATCTGCCAATAAGATTTGCATGCTGCTATGTTTCTAAAGAGAAAACTTGAGTATGGTTAAAGCATCACTTCCACGGTCAGGCAGTTTCACATCGCTTTATGTTTCCTACTATGGAAACTGAGCTTGTTAAATTTCAAGCACAAAATACTTGGCCTGGTTGCAAACTGCCTGGCTGCTTGCAACAGAGCCCCAACCAGCCTAAATGAGGGTTTGCTGGGAGGCCAGGGTTTGCCTCGTAGAACTCAGTGGCAGGTTACACAAGCGCTTCATCAGAAGCCCAACTGTCTTCGTCCCATGCCACACACTCATTCTACCCTTATCATCTCTGACTGCTATTTCTGGCCAAAATCTTGGCTTTCTCTGCCCACCGAAGCTGAATAAAACATACGAAGACAGAGTCTGGAGGAAATAGAAAGGGGGCTTTAATTCTCAGCCAGCAGAGGGGGAACACAGTGGATTCGTGCCTCAATAACTGTGACCCCTTCCCAAGAGGAGTCTGGGGTGGTATACAAGATGAGGGTTTGCAGTTATGGTGGTGGATGAGGAGCAAAGACTTGTCTTTGCTCTTGTCTTCCTCTTACGTTGTTTCAACACTAGGCGCAGGCTGGTGTCAGGCAGCCTCTGGCAGCCTGGTGGCCCAGGTGTTGGCTCCATTGTCTGTTATATGCCGTACTCTGGCCTTCTTCTGATACGTGAAAAAGAGAGAAACTACAAGGGGTGGTTTGCAGCGTGCAGACGTGTGCATTCTAAGTCCCTCAGTTCACTACCCAACTCTGGACCCCATGGACTGCAGCCCGCCAGGCTCCTCTGTCCATGGGATTCCCCAGGCAGCGATACTGGAGTGGGCTGCCATTTCCTCCTCCAGGGGATCTTCCCGACCCAGGGACAGAACCCGAGTCTCTAACGTCTCCTGCATTGGCAGCAGGTTCTTCACACTAGAGCCATCTGGGAAGTCCAGACTACAGACGAGGAACAGTTAAAGTAAAAAAATGTTCGGGCCTGCTCACTGTTCTCTATCTTCTTTGTTCTCAGGAAAGAGAATGAAAGAAACTCATTTCTCTTTCTCCTTTTTCACTACACCACCACTGGTCCTCTGCGTCCCTGTAGAATTCCCTCCCTCACAGTCCAGTTTCGAAGACCCCTTGAGTTTCCCAGCTCCAAATTTAGTTACTTCTTTCCCCAGTAGGAACTGGATTCATTGGGTTCCAGGTCCAAATGATGGGGAGAGCCTCTGACTAGCTTAGGGCCAACTAGCTGGGTCAGGGCCCTCCCTGGTAGGGTCACTCATGCTTCGTGGCTCTGAGCTGGTCACAGCAAGGTGGGCGGTGGACCCCTGGGAGAAGGTGCTCTATGGTGAGTGAATCCACGATGTATTCACAGATACAATCTTGGATACACTCTAAGGCAACACAAGGATTATGATGATAAGGTTGGAGGAGAGAGCTTCCGGCGCCAAGTCTCTGGACCAGCTCATCTACCAGTCACCATCTCTGCTGTTAGACTCGGAACCGGAGTATATTCTGGAGTGTTATGTACCCTGCAGCCATCATTCTGAACACACCACCAGGAAACTCATCCTGTTGACACACGCCACCACGTTTCTGGAAATAAACATTATCAAGTCATTTCAGGAACTTCAAACCATTGCCAGCTGGCAAGTAGGTTTCGGTTACTATGCAAATAGAGGAGATCATCACCTGGGCATGATCAGAGGAAATTCGCATGCTTGCTAATGAGAATGTATCAGAATGAGTGTGTGGCAGGTATAAACTCTCGGGGATTGTAAATCAGCAAAGCCCACACCGAGAATTCCATACACGCATGTACCCACATGAAGCCACTGGATGCTTCTCTTGGCTGAAACGTGACACATCCCCACCCTAGCCTCCTCTTTCATCTATATATGTTTGTCTATTTTGATACCTAATTAATGCATGCCCATGGAGACCAAGTAGAAAATAGCCATGAGCAGAAAGAAAAAAATTGCATGTGTTACCCTGCCACCCACAGATAAAACATCATCATAGTTCTTAAAAGTGGGATGAATCCATACACCTCGCCATCCTAAAATATCATGAACATCCTTCCATGTCAATAAACAGGTTTTAGTGGCCACACAGTTTTGCATTATCAGAGCATGGGCACACCGTCGTGTTTTCCACCGGCTCCTCATTGTTGCATAGTTTGACTGCTGTAATCAAGGCTGTAATTTTCTCACTGTGGTAATCAAGGCTATAATATGCAGCAATCCCCCTCGGGCTGAATTTTTGTACAACATGATACTTTTCAATAGTTTATAATTGGGGTTTTGATTTTGTCTTTGACCCAGTCATTATATAAGACTGTTTTGTTTTGTCTTGCTTTGTTTTAATTTTCTGATGGCTACAGTTTCCTACTTATGTATCTTTGTCATCTTGCTTGTTTTACAGCACTGTGGTCAAAGAATGTGCATAGTGCTATTTCTGCTCTTTATAGTTTATTGGGTTTTTAAAAGATAGTTAAATATACAGGCCATTTTTGTAGCTGTCCCATGGAGTGGTTAGATGATACTGGATTTTCTCCTCAGAGAGCACACCAGTGGACTTTCCCCTCTCAAACCTATGTTATTAATTATAGTATTCGAATCCTCATTCTCATTTTTTTCCCTTAAGTAATCTCTTAAAAACCAAAGACCTGAGGCCCCTGCTCTTTATTTCTGGCACGCTCCCTCTCTAACACCAAGTGAGCATGTTCTGCGGTTGCTGTTGCTCAGTTTGGCCTGAAGGTCCAGGGCAGATGTGCTCTGGGATCTGCTTGACGAGCATTCTTCATGTGTTAGATTTTTCCTTCAGCAACAAAATGGTAGTAGGGAAGAAGATTCCACAGTGGGCCTGTTTCTTTTATTTTAACCTTTGTATTCTACTGCTTTTGTTAGAGGTCAACAATATTGCCTATAGCCTGAAATACACAAGCAAGCCCACTCTCAAGGCTCTGATCTTTCAAGGTATAATTCTTTTCCATTCATACAGAAATTAAAAAGTTGCAGAACAGAGAATAACATCTGTCCTATTGGACATTTACAGGCACATGGTAATCTGACCTAGGTGGACAGCTGAAAAAACAAATGATTTTTACACCAGCCACACCTCCTCTCCTTTTGGTATAAAGAAGTCTGATTTCTAATGGGACAGTAGTCCACCGTCTCAGTCTGCCGGCTTTCTGAATAAAGTCACTATTCTTTCAGGCCTTGGTTTATTGACCTGTCATGTGGTAAGCACCATGAGCTTAGACTCAGTAACAAAACCATAGTTCACTGAAACACCACTATCTCTCATTCACAACCATTGTATTTTTTCTAATATCTTTTATCTCTTCACTTTTCATACTTCATCCTAAAAGAGATTCTAAAACATGCCTGTTTCAATTTTTTGAATTCCAACTGGCTTTTACCTTTCCTAATCCCATTTTAAATCCCGTTGTCCTTTATTCTCTCTAGTCATTTCTTCCCTTTTCATTTCTGTCTTAGCATCTCCTGGTTTATATCTTACTGTGCAGAGTCTGTAAAAGGGGAAAGAAGATGATGTCTAAATATCCCTTCTGTTTCCTATAATAAATTTTTATAATCTGTTTTCTCCCTGTTGATTGCAACATGAGTTTGTCTCCTTCTCCTGTGTCTTAGAATATTCTCATGGTGCTGGTCTGAGATGTCACAGGATGTTTTCTGGCTGAAAACAGATCTCTGGCCTACTCCTGTCCAGGCATGGTTACTCTCTCACCCCCCACCCCCCAGCCACCAGACCTGCAGCTGGAGGGCAGGCCCCTGCACATTTATACCAACAGTGCCAAGTCTCAGGGGTTTAGCTTGAGTGTGGCCTTCGTCAGCCCTTGATGCCTTCTCTTATTGGCAAACCCTCACACCAGTACTCAGTCGGTCACATCTAGCTGTATGTCCCATTGGCCACTACTCCAGCACCAAGGTGGCATTGGCTGGTCCTCTCATGCCACAAGGGATGAGGGCTTCGAATGGACTGTGGGTCTCAAAAGTGCTCAGTGAAATCCTGCTGAGGTCAGGAGGAGCTTCTTAGAGATGAGTTCCTCCTCAGTGCATTAGACCTGCTGAGGGTCACTGCAGGCAGGGGCAGGGGAAGGCCAAGTGACATCTCTCATCTTGAGCCCTGCCTTCCACAACCCAGTGAGTTTCTCCAAAACAACCCCCACCAATCCCCACAAGCCTCGCTGATTTCTGGGAAAAGATGAGGGTTCTTCTGTGTCCATCTTGTCTCATCTACATCCCATGCAGCAGAAAGCCTTCACTATTCTCAGCCATGGAGCCTGCAGCCTCTACTTTCAGTGCTGGCGACATTTACTTCCAGCAATTGAACATTTTTGTCTTAATTGATTAATCCTTGCCATCAGTTGCAGAGAGAGAGAGAGAGAAGTGAATCTTACCCCCATGATGTTCATAGGAATAATAATAATAGCTAGTTCACGACCCAGAGAATCATGATGGTGTGATCACTAATGTAGAGCCAGACATCCTGGAATGTGAAGTCAAGTGGGCCTTAGAAAGCATCACTACGAACAAAGCTAGCGGAGGTGATGGAATTCAGCAGAGCTGTTTCAAATCCTGAAAGATGATGTTGTGAAAGTGCTGCACGGACAGGGAGGCCTGGCGTGCTGCGATTCATGGGGTCGCAAAGAGTCAGACACGACTGAGCGACTGAACTGAACTGAAACTAAATTTAAAAATAAATATTTTTTAATTTTAAAAGGATTATGATTTTTTTAAAATAGCTAGTAAACTAATAAGGACTCTCCCAGGTGGTGCAGAATCCACCTACTTTAATGCAGGGAGTGCAAGAAACTCAGGTTCAGTTCCTACATCGGAATACCCCAGAGAAGGAAATGGCAACCTGCTCCATTATTCTTGCCTGGAGAATTCGATGGATAGGAACCTGGTGGGTTATAGTCCTTGGGGTCACCAAGAGTCCCATATGGCGGTACACACACACACAAACTAATAAGGCACTAATTATGTGCCAAGAATGGGCTTAAGCATCCAATATACATCGATCTATTTCATCTTCATGAAGCTGGTACTGTTATTTTTATTCCCCTTTTACAGGGAAGGAAACTAAGGCACACAGCACAGACACTAAGTCACTTGTTTCCAGTCATACAGTTGCCACGTGGTTCCAACAGATCAAATTCAGCCCAGCTCAAGTCTGCTTCTCAATACACCTTTTATGCCTTTAACCCAGAGCACATAAGTGGCCCCAGTTGCTTTATGTTCCAGTACTGGGTTCTTCAAATGACTAAGTAGGAAGAACACAGGAAATGGTAGCATGAGCTTAAATCCTGGCCCCAACACACAGTATTGGAGTGGATCCTTAGGCCATCTGTTGGTTATAAGATAACTAGTTTGTAGAGACAAGAGCCCACACCCATGTCACCCAGCTCTGTGCCAGGGCTGGTGGAAAAACACTGGCTTCCTCGTGATCAGGAAAATTCTTTGAAGTGGCCTTTCCACGTGGTGCTTCAGAGAAGCATTTGGCTAAATAACCACGGCTTTGTTGCACGTAAGACACAGGAAAACCTCCTGTCTGCACACAGGGCTGTCCGGACTTCAAACTCCAAACTTGGCTCCTCTTTTTAATCTCTTCAACAAGCTCCTCTTGGCACATTCTCCATCTCGGGTACAACATAAATTTTACAAGAAATACAGCTCGGCAATCATAAAAGATTCCAAGAAAATGCTAAATAACCATCTTACAGTCAGTGCCCAAGAACAGCAGAGCACTGGGTGGTATTAATAATAATATTCAGGTGCCCTTCAGATAGGTGAAGACGCCACAGAGGTTTATCTGAACAACTCCTTTTTCTGATTTCTCTACCAGCCACCCAGGCTTCCAGGTGGCTCAGACAGTAAAGAATCTGCCTGCCAAGAAGGAGACGTGGGTTCAATCCCTGGTCAGGAAGATACCCTGGAGAAGGAAATGACAACCCACTCCAGTATTCTTGCCCAGAGAACTCCATGGACAGAGGAGAGTGGCAGGCTATAGTCCATGGGGTCACAAGGAGTCAAATGCAACTGAGCATGCATGCAGCCTGCCAACCATCCACCCACCTTCCTGCACACTCCCCACACAAGTGTGAATTACTCGAGATGGTGGAAAACTCACTACCATTTCTTTGCCCAACTGGGATGCCTCCCAACTGTCTGTTCTCTTGCTACCAAACGCCAACTCCATTACTAAAGAATCAAAGTGTTTAAAAGATACTTAGCCCAATTAATGCCATGACACGCAAACAGAAGTGTCTGCAGGGTTTCTACTTTCCCTAATTAAAGATCTCCATGGAGAAATAAACAAATACTGTCTATTCACCAACATTTAGATAGGAGGTTGGGAATGCATCACCATGTGAGGAAGAGAAATTTCTACAATCAGGTGTGTGATTAATTCGGAGGATCTGTGGTCTTCCTGGGTGATCTCAGGCAAGTTTCTGTGCTTCAGCTGACTTTCTCAATCTGTAAAATCTTGCAGGGATACTAAGATCAGTCAAGGAATGTCTGTAAAGTTCTTTGAACTCCTAGAGTTAGACATTAAATAAATACCCAGTGTTATTAGAACTCCATTGAGGCAATAGAATGTTCAAAATGGGACTTTATTATAAATACTCTCTGACGTTTGCCAAGAATAAATTGAATGGGCAAAGGCAACATACTTGGCTGTAACTTAATCCAAACTTGGCTTTTCTTTGCCGAAACTTGGCATCATGATACATGAATAGAGAGCTCTGGAGAGAACATGAAAGGGTCTATTCTTTTGAGCCAACTCTTCAGCTAAATTTCCATATCTTCCATTTATTTGTTCTGTTCTTTAAATTGCTGCTTTATAGCAGAAAGCAAAAGTACAAAATAAAAATAAGGTTCATCAGCCTGTTTGCCTTTTCCTGTAATGAATAAAACTGAAAGCAAATTGATTTAATGACCACAAAATCAATCCCACATCGACTGACTAAGATGGATAAAAACCAAGATTCCCTTTTCTAAGTTCTCACAGCAAAAGCTACAGCAGGATTAAACTGACTTTGCAATGTGACAATAACTATGTTCTCTGAGTTGATCAGAGAAAGCTATGCCTTCAATCAAATTAGATCCATTTTAAAGTCTGACCCCTTATAAAGAAATCCTGACTTTCCTTGAGTTGGAATGAAGTTTGAATTGCAAATTCAGAACGTTTGCCTGGCCTCGAAGCTTGCATTACGGTTTAGAGGTTTTATTAAGACACGATGTGAGGCAATTACCTGCCATTCCTAAGAAGCAGAATATTCCCATCTATGGTGGGATATCAGTCATGGCAGACAGCAGGGTGCAGAGAAAATCTCATCAATGTTGGAATGGGGATTCTGGAGTCTGGTCTCATTTCTGTCCTGAACTAGCAATTTTGTGGGAGTCAGTACCCTGGATACACTTCAGTTTCCTTATCTGTAAAATGAATACATTGTAACAGTTTTGAGGAACCAATGAACATTTCCTCAAATAGCAATTCTTCTTCAAAGCATTCCAAGTGAAGATCTGGCCAAAAGAATACATTCCTGGAAGGAAGTAGCGCCAAACTGATGCTTGCTGCTGCTAAGTCACTTCAGTCGTGTCGGACTCTGTGCGACCCCATAGATGGCAGCCCACCAGGCTCCCCCGTCCCTGGGATTCTCCAGGCAAGAACACTGGAGTGGGCTGCCATTTCCTTCTCCATGCATGAAATTGATGCATGAAAGTGAAAAGTGAAAGTGAAGTCGCTCAGTCGTGCCCACTCTTCGCAACCCCATGGACTGCAGCCTACCAGGCTCCTTTACGCTCTCATTAATAGCCAAGAACAAATATTTTCAGAACATTTTAAAATCAGATCTAATGTCTGAAGTGTTTTTCCCCCATCACCTGCTCACAGGAAAAGAAAGAGCCTTTGCATTCGCAAGCGTCACTAGCTATGTCCTTGTGCATCCCTGCGTTTAAGCTCAGCACTAATTTTAATTCTTTCTCTGACCAAGAATTCTTGAATTCTCGGACTCAAGAATTAAATACATACTTTGAGGTGTGCTTCCAGACGTGCTTACCAGGAGATGAAATCCCCCTGCATGGATGGCAGGAATCGCCTAAGAGGAGCTCTGGATTGAAAGTAGGTCACATGTTTTCTGGATGGGTACATGGGGGGAAACTAAAAGGTTCAGAAAATGATTTCAATGAAACAGCTCACTCGAGGCTTTTGCCTTGAACATGTGCTTTTGGCAAATGAGCAGATTGCACTTGTGTTCTAACTAAACTTAGGGTGGAAAGCAAAAGCCTGCCAACATGGCCTCGGGGAAATGTGGAGATTGGAGCCAGACATGCAACCAGGCCTGCGGTGCATCCACCTAGCTTTCCGCCAGCTCCTTCTCCTCCAAGCCCAAGTGACAGGGGCTGAGACAGCAAGGCTGACCTTCAGCCGGGGTCTGAGCGGCTCGGCAAGCCCACTCTCTGAAGCCTGCAGATTCCCACTGTTCTTCAAGAGAAAACAAACGCTGGTGCTTGAATATTTGCGAAGCTACCAGCTCACCAGGCAGTGAACGGCCAGCCACTGGATTCCGAGGTCCCAGGAGCTACTGGCGACAACAGGCATCAACAAACAGGAGAGGGCTAAGTCCCACCTGGGGTCAGGATGAGAAAGAGGGGTCTCCCAGGACCCAGGATCCCCCTGAGGTCTGTGCAAGGTGGGAGCAGGTCCAGCCCTCCCAACCTCCTGATCAGTGGTCCCAGAGCACCCCAGCGGCTTATCGAGCAGGGGGTTGCCATGGGGACCGGCATAAGGCAGAAGACCACGCAGCCCAAGGACTGAGCTCCTGGCCCTAAAGAAGCTGTGGATGAATATGGATGACCATCTCTCATTAAAGATGCTGATTACCGCACCCCTCTGCCGCACCCTCCTGAATATTCTGATCATCGCATCGTGGGGGTGGGGTGGAGGTTGCCGGGCACACTCCGGGCGGGGGTCACAGAACAATGGGAAGGTCCTGCTCTTCAGCACGTTGGCCAGTGTGTCATCACACATCCAGTTAAATAACTAACCCGAATCCCTCTCCAGCTTTGCCGTGATGCAACATTAGCAACACTAATGAACTATTCCGGGGAAGCTGTTAGTTTCATTTCCCTGTGAGAACTACCACTCCTGAGAGCATCCTGTCCCCCTGGTTTCCCGGCCACCAGAGGAAACGTTCCATGGCCACTTCATTGTTCCCGCCAGCCCGAGCTAACCTCAGCCTGAGCCCCAGGCATCCCCCTTCCCACATCCTCGCTCAGAAAGGTCAGCGCTCTCTGCCTTCAAAGCCAAGGGTGATCATTTCTAGCCTCGTCTGAACCTTTGAGAAATGCACGAAAGTCAAGTCAGGAATGTTTCTCCTTCTCGTGGAAGGGGGGTGGGAGGAAGTGGGTCACACTCACACACATTCACACGTGTGTACAGTCTCATGGACTCACCTGTTCACACTCAAACATCACTTACATGGACACACAGGTTCATACACACCCAAATACTCAGGCTCACACACTCAAGTGCATGAACACACCCACACACATCTGTAAGCAGACAGGTCACACAAATGCTCACATGCACACACTCACAGGCTTAGGCAGATATTCACACATGCTTGTACTCACACATGTGTGCACACAAACTCACCTCCCACACCTGGAAAACTGCATGCTGACAAGAGAGGGTCACTGCCCTCATCCCCCCGGGGGCCAGGGCCTCACGGCCAAGCTTCCTGGGGCCTCGGGGCACAGAGGGGCCTGCTTCTGTGCTGTCAGGTCTCGAATGTGCAGTTACCAGGCAAGAGGCGCCCACTCTGCCCACCTCACTCCCCCTTCCCACGGCCGGGAGCGCGTGTGGGGGCTGCAGGGGCTGGCCCAGCACAGCCGTGGAGCCGGCCAGGGTGCCTCCTCTCAAGGCAGACGGCCCGGACCACCGCGTGGCCTCAGTGGCCCCGAGGGAGCCTCCCAACCCGAGACCCGGTCCCCACTGGGCAGAGGGCCTACACACACACTCACACACACACACACACACACATGTGGTCTCACACACACACTCACACGCACGCACACACACACACACATGTGGTCTCACACACACACTCACACTGTCACACACACATTCTCACATACACACACACATGGTCTTACACACACTGTCACACACACACACGTAGACTCAAACACACACACACATGGTCTCACACACACTCTCTCACACACACACTCAAATGCACACTAACACACAGACACACACTCATAACCATACCCACTCAAACACACACACAACATACACACAGTCTCAGAGTCTCTCTCTCACACACACATGTGGTCTCACACACACTGTCACACACACACTCAAATGCACACTAACACACAGACACACCCTCATAACCACACCCACTCAAACACACACACAGTCACACACACACACACAGACACAGTCTCACACACAGACACCCACATACACTCACACACTCATAACCACACACACACAATACATTCAAACACACACAAACACACAGTCTCACACACATACTGTCACACACACACTCAAATGCACACTAACACACACAGACACACACTCATAACCACACACACACATAGACTCAAACACACACACACAAACACACACACAGTCTCATACACACTGTCACACACACACTCAAATGCACATTAACACACACACTCATAACCACACACACACATGCACTCTAACACACACAGTCACACACACACACACTTTCACATACACCGATACACTCACAATACACTCAAACACACACACACACACACACACACACACACACTCATATACAAACATACATATTCACATACTCTTTCACACACTCACACATACACGCACACATACTGACACACACTTTCACTTAGTCTCACACAGTCACACATGTACTCACACACTCACACATACACTCGCACAAACATGCATGCTCAACACACTTTCACACATTCACATATACACTCACACACAAACACACACTAACACAGTCACACACTCTCACATATACTTATATGCACATGCACTCACACACACACTCTGACCCACTCTGGCACACCCTCACACACACACACTCAATCCCAGCCTGGCTCTAAGCCTCCAGGAGCCCAGCTAGACCCCGGAGCCCTCCACGAGTCTTCCTCCACTTGGAAGAGGCTCAAATCCCCGCTGTTCAATGAAACTCTTTTTTTTTTTTTGAAGAGGAACCTTGGCAGCCCAGCAAGCCCCATTTACTCTTAATATTTGTAGAACACGGACGTTTTGATTTCAAAAACTGACACTGCAAAATCTGAAGCAGCAGATTTTTAGCATTTTGCCAGTGCTCGAGAGCTCTACTTTGCTGGCACAAACAGGCTGTTAACTTACCTCTTGCCCATTAACCAAGACTTGTGGCAGGAAGGGCTGTCGCCCAGGCCGGGCTTTGCGGTTGCCACGTCCTCTGCCCGCTCCTCCTGGCCGCCCCCACAGGCCCTGGGCTGCGCCCTCTGCCGAGCAGCCCACCGCACGGCCGCAGCCTTGCGTCCCTCCACTGTGGCCAGAGTGGGGCCAGAACCACCAGGCCCAGCCGGGCGTGCCTCGAGGGCTCAGGGGCCTGAGGGGAAGACCAGCTGGAGCCCAAGCTGTCCCCAGCAGCCTCTCAGTGGGGCCACTGCCCTGAGACGCCCCCACCACCGCTGGCCACACCGGGGCCCAGTGGGGACCTGGCAGCATCTCCATGAGCTGGGCTGGGAGCAGGGGCACAGAGGGCGAAGCCGTGAAGAGGGGGCAGTGTGAGCATGGCGCCCTGGAGGAGTCCTGTGGGGGGCACACACAGGGGATCCTCCTGGAACAGGGTGGGCAGGGCTGCAGGGTTGGGGGGCACAGGGGCTGAGTCCTGTCAGAGGGTGGAAGCACCTTCTCTTCCTCACACACAGGTGGGCATGCTCACCTAGACCGTTTTTGGGTGAAGATGCTCATGCGATTGTTTTTTGAATTGAACTATAATTAATTTAGAATGAATTAGTTTCAAAAATAGAACAAAGTGATTCAGTTGTACAGGTATATATGTTCTTCAGATCCTTTTTCACTATAGTTATTACAAGACACTGAGTATATCTCAGTTCAGTTCAGTTCAGTCGCTCAGTCGTGTCCGACTCTTTGCAATCCCATGAATCACAGCACGCCAGGCCTCCCTGTCCATCACCAACTCCCGGAGTTCACCCAGACTCACGTCCGTGGAGTCAGTGACGCCATCCAGCCATCTCGTCCTCTGTCATCCCCTTCTCCTCCTGCTCCCAATCCCTCCCAGCATCAGAGTCTTTTCCAATGCGTCAACTCTTTGCATGAGGTGGCCAAAGTACTGGAGTTTCAGCTTCAACATCATTCCTTCCAAAGAAATCCCAGGGCTGATCTCCTTCAGAATGGACTGGTTGGATCTCCTTGCAGTCCAAGGGACTCTCAAGAGTCTTCTCCAACACCACAGTTCAAAAGCATCAATTCTTCGGCGCTCAGCCTTCTTCACAGTCCAACTCTCACATCCATACATGACCACAGGAAAAACCATAGCTTTGTCCAGATGGACCTTTGTTGGCAAAGTAATGTCTCTGCTTTTGAATATGCTATCTAGGTTGGTCATAACTTTTCCTCCAAGGAGTAAGCATCTTTTAATTTCATGGCTGCAATCACCATCTGCAGTGATTTTGGAGCCCAGAAAAATAGCCTGACACTGTTTCCACTGTTTCCCCATCTATTTCCCATGAAGTGAAATAATAGGTTATTTATGCCAATGCAGAAAACTCGGGTTTGATCCCTGGGTCAGGAAGGTCCCTTGGAAAAGGGAATGGCAACCCATTCCAATATTCTTGCCTGGAGAATTCCATGGACAGAAGAGCCTGGCAGGCTAAAGACCACGGGGTCACAGAGTCGGGCACAACTTTAGAGACTAAACGACAGCAACATAAGTTCTTTATAACAGCAGCGACTTCCCTGTGGTCTGGGGGCGACTCCATGCTCCCGATGCAGGGGGCCCAAGTTCGATCCCTGGTCGGGGAACTAGATTCCGCATGCCACAACTAAGACGTGGCACGGACAAATGAAACAAACAAACAAACAAAAATTTAATTTATAACAGCAGAAACGGGTGAAAAGCTAGTCTGCTAGAGCTGCTATAGCAAAGGACCACAGACTGGGTTGCTTGAAGCAACACAAATTCACTGTCTCTCAGCCCTGAAGCCTGGAAGCCAGAGATCACAGTGCCAGCAGCATTGGTTTCCTCTGAGACTGCAAGGGGACACTGTTCTCGCCTTCTCCTTGGCTTGTAGAAGCCGTGTTCTCCCTCCCTCTCTCCATGTCATCTTCCCTGTGCATGTTTGTCTCTGTGTCCAAATTTCCCTTTTTTATAAGGATACCAGCACTGGAACAAGGTCACCCTGCTGGATTATCGAAAAAGCAAGAGAGTTCCAGAAAAACATCTATTTCTGCTTTATTGACTATTGACACAGTCCAAAGCCTTGGACAGCCTTGGACTGTGTGGATCACAATAAACTGTGGAAAATTCTTCAAGAGATGGGGATACCAGACCACCTAACCTGCCTCTTGAGAAACCTAAATGCAGGTCAGGAAGCAACAGTTAAAACTGGACATGGAACAACAGACTGGTTCCAAATAGGAAAGGGAGTACATCAAGGCTGTATATTGTCATCCTGCTTATTTTACTTATATGTAGAGTACATCATGAGAAACACTGGTTGGAGGAAGCACAGGCTGGAATCAAGATTGCTGGGAGAAATATCAATAACCTCAGATATGCAGATGACACCACCCTTATGGCATAAAGTTAAGAGGAACTCAAAAGCCTCTTGATGAAAGTGAAAGAGGAGAGAGAAAAAGTTGGCTTAAAGCTCGACATTCAGAAAACGAAGATCATGGCATCTGGTCCCATCACTTCATGGGAAATAGATGGGGAAACAGTGGAAACAGTGTCAGGCTATTTTTCTGGGCTCCAAAATCACTGCAGATGGTGACTGCAGCCATGAAATTAAAAGACGCTTACTGCTTGGAAGGAAAGTTATGACCAACCTAGATAGTATATTCAAAAGCAGAGATTATTTTGCCAACAAAGGTCCATCTAGTCAAGGCTATGGTTTTTCCAGTAGTCTTGTATGAATGTGAGAGTTGGACTGTGAAGAAAGCTGAGCACCGAAGAACTGATGCTTTTGAACTGTGGTGTTGGAGAAGACTCTTGAGAGTCCCTTGGACTGCAAGGAGATCCAACCAGTCCATTCTGAAGGAGATCAGCCCTGGGATTTCTTTGGAAGGAATGATGCTAAAGCTGAAACTCCAGTACTTTGGCCACCTTATGCGAAGAGTTGACTCATTGGAAAAGACCCTGATGCTGGGAGGGGTTGGGGACAGGAGGAGAAGGGGATGACAGAGGATGAGATGGCTGGATGGCGTCACTGACTCCATGGGTGTGGGTCTGGGTGAAGTCCGGGAGTTGGTGATGGACAGGGAGGCCTGGCGTGCTGCGATTCACGGGATCGCAAAGAGTCGGACACGACTGAGCGACTGAACTGAACTGAAGGGCATATGGAGCCTCAGGGAACCCCACTGGGAAAGGAACAGCTGCAAGTTCATGTAAAGGTGACTTTTCTGCATGGTAAGCTCTCCGCTGGCCTGACCTCCCATCAGGTTACATGAGCTGTGACAGCTCCATCTTGGCTCTCCTTTGGGGCATTACAGAAGGGGCTGTGCCACAATGGGGAGACGCCAGGTGCTGGGGAGCAGGAAGCCTGAGAGAGGTGGAGTTAAGGTGTGCAGAGGCGACCTGCAAAGGGGTGGAGCATGGTGCAGGGTGACTGTCGGCTGCCATGCAGATGACCTGCAGGGTCATCCCCAGGGACCACCAGATGCAGGGAGGAGCTGCCCAGAATGAGTTCCTGTGACTTGTTATAAAGAGGGCTGCTGGGCAGCCTGAACAAGCAGCAGGAGCTCCAGGAAAGGGTGAGACCTTGGCTGTCATCACATAGACCACTGGCCAGTGAGAGTGAGGGGCAGTGAGTGACAGAGCTGCCCCGTGTATCTGTCAGGATAGATGAGGTTATGCTGCATAACAAACAGTCCCCACATCTCAGTGCCTGAGTAACAGAGTCATTTCTCACTCATACACATGTCCACTGGAGGGCAGCTGGGGACAATCAGTCACCCAGGGAACCAGCTGATAGAACCATCTACACCTCAAACTGAGCTCAGGGAAGAGCCTGGGCAGATAAGTGCCCCTCTTGGATGCAATGCACTTCTGCTCACAACTCAAGATGGAGCACACAGCCCCATTTGATTCTATGGCATCAGAAGTACAATCCTATCAGACCATGGCAGGGGGCCAGGGACACTAGTGGTCGACCACTCAAGCCTCCTGTGTCCCAGTGAGCAGCTGCCCTTGGCATTGTGTCCAGGAGCCCCAGCAGCCCACATTGTCTCCTTATAGATGGAGAAGGGGAAGCCCACCCCACACCTCCCCTCTAGGGGCTGGCTCCATCCGAACTGCAGTGGCAGTCTCCCCAGGTGGGCAGTTTGGCTTCTGCCAAGAGCAAGGGGAATTTAGATACCTAGACCTGTGCAGTGGGCAGGGCTGGAATAGAACTTCACTGCCTGCATCCTGAAATCTGCAGATTTACTCAAAATGGGAATGTGACCCTCAGGTCATGCAAAACTTGCCCTCTAATGTCAACTGAAGAGACACTGATTCATCTTTGATTTTCTAAGGAGAAGCACTAAGACTTGTACTAAGTCACTCAGTTGTGTCTGGCTCTTGATGATCCCACAGACCATAGCCCGCCAGGCTCTCTGTCTATGGGATTTCCCAGCAAGAATATGGGAGTGGGTTGACATTTCCTCCTCCAGGGGATCTTCCCAACCCAGGAATTGAGCCCAAGTCTGCTATGTTGGCAGGCGAGTTCTTTACCACTGAACCACCTTGGAAGCCCCACTTAAGACTCAGAGGAAGATTTCTTTCATCCTGAAGTTAATGTTTTTTTCTCTCTGCTGAGAACAGCAACACAATTCTATCAGTTGATGCAGGAATCCCTCCTGGAAGCCTACCTCTCAGCCACCCAGCACTGTCTGCATGTAATTACATTCCACCCTCACCTCGGAGCTGCAAAGGGCAGTTTTCAGGTTCCATCAAGGCTGGTGCTGAGTGGCCTCAAATTGTTCCTGCAACCTTCACTCCTTCCTTCCCAGGGTCACACTTGTCATTTGCTCCAGTTTGAGCCAAACCAGCTCTCACCTGTCCAATCTGGACCTACTGGCTGACAGATTGAATCCAGCCTCCCAAAGCGTTCTGTTTGTCTCTGCTATTTTTGAACACCACATCATTTGTCAATATTAATTTCAAATATTTGTAAACTATTCCACGAATCACAAGCTGGAGTCATCCAGCTTTAAAATATTTCACAGTTTAAGAAGTCCAGATATCTGGCTTCCTTTGAAAATCCAAGTGTTAAAAAAAAAACCGGGGCCTACATCCTTGCAAGGTGACGGTCAGGCAAGCCACAGCACAGGTGGCCAGGTCACCAGTGTCCACACCCCAGACCCCTCTGAGGCCTCCCAGCCCCTCCTGTTCCCTGCAGGCCCTGAGACGCCTAAGGTGTGGCTTTGGATAGAGGGTGTGTGTGGTAAGGTGTGTGAATGCAGCTGTGCCTAGCGTCAGGTCCAGATCATGGTGGGGGCCATGATACTTGCTGAACAAACGACTGAATGAGTGAATATTGAATAGAGAAACACACCAGGCCTTTGGTCAGGTGCCTTGGCTCACCTCTCAGCTCAGCTGCTTACTGGTGTTGGGGCCAATCACTCACAGATGGGGGCTTCCCTGGTGGCTCAGACGGTAAAGAATCCACCTGCAATGCAGGAGACCCAGGTTGGATCCAGGAGTCAGGAAGATCCCCTGGAGGAGGAAATGGCCACCGGCTCCAGTATTCTTGCCTGGAGAATTCCATGGATAGAGGAGCCTGGCGGGCTACAGTTCATGTGGTCACAAAGAGTCGGACATGACTGAGCAGATAACACGGTGCTCACAGGTGACCGTGTCCAGCTCAGCAAACAGCAGGGTGGTTCCTGTTACGTGACTGCTCTGGTGAATAGGGTTCTCCCTCCATCCCAGCCCATCCTGGGGGTCAGCAGAGGCAATGACCAGAAAGAGTCTAGTCCTCCCCACACCCAGGCCCTTCCAAGGCAAGGGCACCTGAGTTCAGGTGGGCATTGGGGCAAAACTCCTGCCTTGGAGACAGTAGGAGCCCCGCCCCTCGCCCCCTGCACGCGGGGAGCACGGGCAGCGCCCTTGGATGCTGCGGGCATCCTGTCAGTTTCCTTGTGTTGCTGCAGCACATGACCACTCAGTGGCTTCAAGCAGCACCAGCTTCTCGCCTCACAGCTCTGGAGGCGGGAGGTCTGACGTGGGGCCCCTGGGCTGCCTCCCTGTCACATGTCCCCTTGACCTTCCCAGCTTCCAAAGGCTGCCCACACACCTTTGCTTGTGGCCTCTTCCATCTTCAAAGCCAACGGCTGCATTGCTCTGGCCTCTGCTTCTGTTCTCACATCTTTCTGCTGGCTGACTCTCTGCCTTCCTCTTCCACTTTCAAGATCCGTGACGACATTGGACCAACCTGTGTAATTCAGATGTGCATTCATGCTAAGTTGCTTCAGTCATGTCTGACTCTTTGTCCCATGGACTGTAGCCCTCCAGGCTCCTCTGTCCATGGGATTCTCCAGGCAAGAATACTGGAGTGGGTTGCCATGCCCTTCTCCGGGAAATTTTCCAACCCAGGGATCAATCCTGCGTCTGCTGCATTGCAGGTGGATTCTTTATTCTCTGAGCCACCCGTGCAGGCTAAGTCCCTTCAGTCATGCCCGACTGCGTCATCCTGACAGTCTCCCTACTTTAAGGTCAACTAATGAGCAACCTTAATGCTCTCTGACATGTAATCTAACATTCACAGGTCCCAGGGACAAGGACGGGGCATCATCGGGGGGGAGAAGGCAGTTATTCCGCCACCACAGGCATACTCTCGGGGAGGAATGTGGTGACACTGAAATCTCGACCAAGACAAAACCCCTCTGAGCAAATGCAATCACGGGTTACATTCAACCAGTGCAGCTAGGACACCCCACCAGCTGAAGTCAGTGTCCCGGGGACCATCAGTTAAATCCAAAGACCCTCCCTCGCAAGCTCCTCTGCAGAGGCATTGAACCCTCCCTCCCCAGCCCATGACTCAGGACCCATCTGCCATCCTTTAACTCAAGAAAGAAAAGAAAGAAAGTGAAGTCGCTCAGTCATGTCCAGCTCTTTTCAACTCCATGGACTGTAGCCTACCAGGGTCCTCTGTCCATGGGATTGTCCAGGCCAGAATACTGGAGCAGTTGTCATTCCCTTCTCCAGGGGATCTTCCCAACCCAAGGACCAAACCCAGGTCTCTTGCATTGTGGGCGGATGCTATACCGTCTGAGCCACCAGGAAAGCCCAACTTAGCTATGGGATTGTTTAACTCAAAGGAAGAGAAAATCCACTCTTCCTTAGAAAACATCTGGGACCAGTCCTGTAGCCTGAAGGGCTGCCCCTCCTTCTGAAGTCAGCGGTGTCACCGGTGGCCCCTTGCTGGCAGCAGAGAGAGCTCCGTCCCGCTTCAGCTTGGCCGATTATTGGTTGCGTGACTTCAGACCGCTCACCTGACCTCTCTGTTCCCCACCTCTACTCTCAGGCACCCCTCAGGTTCACACATTTTATTGTTCTTTCCTTTGCCAGCGGACCCTGAAGCTCTGTACAGAAGTCCAGGAGGAGAAACAGAGGCAAGGGGCAGGGGCCAGGGTCACAGCCACCCCTGACCTTTCAGCTACCAAGCAGAAGCCCCCCAGGGAGTCCTGGAGGCCCCTTTGCCTGTAGGACCCCTTGGGGCCCCGCCCTGCAGACTCATAGGCTCTTCTGTGAGGGTTTTTTTCTGTCTTTAAAATCTGTATCCCGCGTGGCTGTGTAGACAGTTTTTTAGAGAATAACTCGTGGGCATGTAAAATGTCCCAGCGGCCTCTTTCAAGTTCTCCTTGGTCATCACAGACTCACGCCACGTACAACTGGACGATGCTGGTCTCGGCAGAACAGGCCTGGTTTCTTTCAGGCTCGGATGAAACTCCTGGTTCTATGCAGCCTGTGATCAGTATCTCGTTCCTGTGTGTGGTCAAAAAGCCCCGTGATTCAGCCAGAAGCCATGCTCCACGTAGACAAATTTAACTGTTACAACTTGTTCAAATGACTCATTCAAGCTTGTAGAATGCTTCAGAATCCATCTGGATGAAAGCACCGTCATTAACCTCAAACCACACCATTGCAGCAACAACCACTGTCTTGCCAACATTCCCAGGGTCCCACCACTCCGAGAAGCAGACCCAGCTCTGCCGGGGACATTCAGTCTGGGAGACTGCTGTGCAAACAAACATCTCCCAGATGAGACAGCATCTGCCCAGGGTGGGCGGGAGGTGAGAAGGAGCGACGTGCGGTCCTCGGGAGTGAAATGATTCCCAGGCTTGCGCTCTGAGAGCTGGAGCCAGCCTGCTAAACTGTCAGCCACGCGCCTCCACCATCAGGACTGCGGTCTGGGCAGCCTTTCAAAGACGCCCCCAGGAGACGCTCAAAGCCCTTCTCAGCCCGGCACAGGATGCTGGGTGTTTTTATTGCAGGGCAATCAGAGTTTCTGGAGAGCCAGTGATAACTTAGGAGCTGTCCATACATACTCGTTCCCCACACGCATCCTAAATTTTCAGTTCACGTCTGGCCTTTTCTTTTTCCCTTCCGGGCAAGATTCATAGGTTTGGCATGAGAGCCTGTCTCCCTGATAGGAGGACACGGAGGCTGGGCCAGGAGGAGAGTCAGGGAGACTGCGCTCGTGAACAAGTGTCCTGCAGGCCTGCTCCTGGAATTTCACCCCTCCCCATCCCTGCTTCACCCCTCAAGCCCAATGAGGACTTCACTCTGGCCGAAACATCAACTCCACAGGGACAAAGTGAAGCGGAGACTGGAGACATTAGGAAACACAGTACACGATGGAAACCTCAAGATTCTTAACTTTGAGCTTAGTAGAGACCGATGGCAGGGAGTTGGGATTTGCCCATCCTGTCTAGTCAAGGCTATGGTTTTTCCAGTGGTCATGTATGGATGTGAGAGTTGGACTATAAAGAAAGCTGAGTGCTGAAGAATTGATGCTTTTGAACTGTGGTGTTGGAGAAGACTCTTGAGAGTCCCTTAGACTGCAAGGAGATTCAACCAGTCCATCCTAAAGGGAATCAGTTCTGAATATTCACTGGAAGGACTGATGTTGAAACTGAAACTCCAATACTTTGGCCACCTGATGCGAAGAGCTACTCATTGGGAAAGAGCCTAAAGCTGAAAAAGATTAAAGGTGGGAAAAGGGGGCGACAGAGGATGAGATGGTTGGATGGTATCACTGACTCTATGGACATGAGTTTGAGCAAGCTCCAGGAGTGGGTGATGGACAGGGAGGCCTGGCGTGCTGCAGTCCATGAGGTCACAAGGAGTCTGACACAGCTGAGTGACCACACTGAACTGAACACCGAGCCAAATCTGACCTTACTGTAACTTCTACATAATATTTCTTCCCTTGCCTCTGTATCACACAGACCAAATCCAACCTCTTTTAGTAAATCTATGTATGCCTTCCTAAGGACAGAAGACCGCTACTGCCCACCTAAGGCATCTCTGTCCCCAGATGAAACCTCTTGGGTCTCCAGGCCCTTCTTTCTCTCCCAGTGGGCCCCCTGCTAGGTAAGCTACAGACGGGTCCCAGGTGGGAGATGCTTCTCCTGTGAATAGTTCCTTGGTTGGTCCATCCCTGGAGCTGGATCCAAGGCTGGAAGGGATGCGATCATTGAGTAGACCTGGGTGTCTCAGCCTCAGACTAGGGGCCAGCTGATTCTTTGTTCTTCCAGGTAGTCCTGTCCACTGTGGGAGGCTCATGGGCATCCTTGGCCTCTACCCACCAGAGGCTGGGAGCATTCTCTTCCCAGTGGTGACAACCAGAAATGTCCCCAGACATTGCTGATGTCCCTTGAGAGGCAAAGCCACCATGGGTGAGGACCACTAGGGAGAATGTTGGATGAGAGTGCCTCCAACAAGGTTCAAACCTTAAAAACTCTGTGAAGTTCTTAACTTTTCCTAAACCGTCTGCTTAAGTCAGATTGGGAAACCACTAAAGGCATAAGACTAATTTAACACACACTCACACCAAAAAAACTTCGTATTGTGAAAGTTCTCAGTGGGTAATGAAAATCATATTGAAAGGTTATCATGGTGAAGGTGAAATTGCAAGAATGCCCAGTCTCCCTTGGAATGAAAGGGGTGGGGGTGTGCAAGAACTGAGCAGAGGAAAAGATTCCTGAAATCTTATTCCTTGAGGACTGCTCTTTCTGGCTAAGAGCATGCATAGCAGACAGCTTAGCAAATGAACTTCAGGAAATGTTCTTTCCACCTGCAAATGGTGGTTTCCTATAATTTCATCTGGCAGGAAGGGAGAGAAAATAAAAGAGTCACAGTTTAAATTAAATGGAATAGGATAGTCGGTGCTCAGACATCCTCAAATAAATGGCTGGCTGGCAAAAACCAAATAAGCTTTAAAGAAAATCAAGAGCCCACTTTCAGATGTCTCGTTGCTGGCTGTAGTGCGACCAGGATTGTGTATTGGTTAAAGAATGTACGGGGATGCCTGGCCTGAGATTTCAAAGCATCTGATTCTGGTTTGCAATTAACTCGGAAACCCACAG
This sequence comes from Aepyceros melampus, assembly GCA_006408695.1. Classification (NCBI taxonomy): domain Eukaryota; kingdom Metazoa; phylum Chordata; class Mammalia; order Artiodactyla; family Bovidae; genus Aepyceros; species Aepyceros melampus. The sequence continues at coordinate 96,781 of SJXQ01005676.1, forward strand.
AAAGAAGAGACACACCACTCACAGCCAACACATTGTAAAATTTCATTCTCGGAGCCCGGAAGATTGCATAGAAAGCCAAAGAATGATTGCCTCGTTGCCTGTCTGATGCATCTCAAAAACCTCTTTTTTAGCTTGATTCTCTTTTATATGGAAAAGTCAGTGGCTAAGATTAAAGCAAGAGAACTAAACTAGTTGCTGCACTGTCTTTACCCCTAGAACTTTTCTACCCGGGTCTTCTCTGTGAGAGCTGCAGCAGTCTAGGGGTCAGGACTGAGTGCAAACCAGCTTTGCTGCCTGCTGCCCCTCAGGACGCCCACTGTCCCAAGAGCCCATCCTCTCTGCTTGAAATGCTGGGTGACTGTGAGCCCAGGAAAGCAAGACAGAGCAGAAGAGGTTCTCAGGTCCTAGGACTCAGTAGAAGCGGGATACAAGTGAGAGAATCCCAGCTGCAAAGGCTGAAACAACCCAGCCTGATGAAACAACCCAGCCCCCTGAAGTCCCTGACCTCACAGAGCCTCCGTGTTTTCCAAAGAACTTCCTTAGAAATGACCCCACCTCCTTGCATGAGTCAGATGGTGGAGGCTGGCCTCCACACCAGGTTTTGACCTATTTTAGGCTCAGCAATGCTGAGCTGATACATGCTAACAGCTTCCCAGGTGATTGTGTGTTGCGTTAACTTGCTTCCATTGCGTCCGACTCTTTGCAATTCTATGAACTAAAAGCTTCCAGGCTCCCGTGTCCATGGGATTCTCCAGGCAAGAATACTAGAGTTGGTTGCCATGCCCTCCTCCAGGGAATCTTCCTGATCCAGGGATTAAATCTGAGTCTCTATGTTTCCTGCACTGGCAGGCAGGTTCTTTACCACTAGCACCACCTGGGGTTGGGGTGGGGAAACCCTGATTTTCAGCACTTGCCAATTGTTGTTTTTCAGTTGCTAAGTCATGTTCAACTCTAGGTGACCCCATGGAGTGCAGCATCCAGGCTCCCCTGTCCTCCACGATCGCCCAGAGTTTGCTCAAGTTTATGTCCATTGAGTCAGGGATGCCGTCTAACCATCTCCTCTTGCCAATTGTTGTGGTGTAAATATTCCTGCCACAACCAATTCAAGCTACTACCACGTAGTCAGCTAGCTCTCCTGACATCTGGAAATTTAACGCTCAGCTCTGGCAAGCAAGCACAAGCCAACTCTGGCGTACCAGCGTCGAGCCCCAGCCACACCCCTCCCCCCACTCTTTCTCCCATGCAAGACTCCCTCGGCAAGAGCTCTAAAAAATCTTATTTACTTGAATCTTATTTATTCTTGTTCCCTAAGTGCCCAGGCCTTCCCTGGTGGCTCAGCTAGTAAAACCCACCTGCCAATGCAGGAGACGCAAGAGATGCAGATTCAATCCCTGGGTCAGGAAGATCCCCTGGGAAGGAAATGGCAACCCGCTGCAGCAGTCTCACCCGGAGAATTTCACGGGCAGAGGAACCTGGCGGGTTACAGTCCATGGGGTCGCAAAGAGTCGGACACAATTAAGAGCACAGGCATGCATGCGTAAATGTCAAAGGGTTAAAACGCTTTGGGCAAGAGAATCGGATTATCTGGCTCTGGGCAAGGCCAAGGGAAGTTTGAGTAAATTTAAGTTTGCTTTTGCGTGTGTGTGTGTGAGAGAGACAGGGTAGCTGCAAAGTAGTACAGGAAACTTTAATGTTCTCAACCCTGAACTCTAAAGAATACACGCTGTACCTAACAACAAACACCACCAGATTTTACCTCCCAGAAGAGGGAAAGGTGATTTATTTTTCTTCAGCTCTTCTCAACTAGGGAGTAGCCTGCCTCATACCATGAAGCTAATCTTTACTATATATCAGGGACTGCTTTTACCCATTAATGTTTTATTGTGCCTGAGTATTGATAATGTCTCCCCAAAACAACCAATTCTACTTGACCTCCCTCCACGAAATGAACTTATAATTTACCTTTAGTAACAGGAAAAACAACAATAAAGAAGCTTCATAGCTTGACTCGAGACATTCAGGCCACTGCTTCCTTCTCACTGAAAAATAAACGACCACTTTGATGAAGAGATGACCACAGGTTTGTAAATATATCCTCCACTAGAATTCCCCACGGAGAAGGCAATGCACCCCACTCCAGTACTCTTGCCTGGAAAATCCCATGGATGGAGGAGCCTGGTGGGCTGCCGTCCATGGGGTCGTGAAGAGTCGGACATGACTGAGCGACTTCACTTTCACTTTTCACTTTTATACACTGGAGAAGGAAATGGCAACCCACTCCAGTAGTCTTGCCTGGAGAATCCCAGGGGCGGGGGAGCCTGATGGGCTGTCGTCTATGGGGTCGCACAGAGTCGGACACACTGAAGTGACTTAGCAGTAGCAGAATTCCCCAGGGCGAAAAGAGGTTGAACAAAAGGCATCTCTAGGACCCATCAGTAGGAGAAAGGGCTTTGTAAGCATAGGAGAAATGCCATAATGGCCTAGAAAGACTCGGAAGAGACCTTTAATACTTAAACACATTAAGTAACTTGATATAAATGTGAAATTAACTTGAAACTCCCTTCCCATTCTGTTGCACTTTTATATTTATCCCAGATGAGAAACAGCCAAAAAGAGTGAATAAAGGGACAAATGCCTTTTCATGCTTCAGGATTTCCAAGGAGACAATGTGCGTGATTTTATCTCAATGGCCAACCAAACTAGGTTAATGCGTAATCCCTTCGCTTAACCTGCGGCTGGAGTGAGGAGTGCAGAGGTGAGGGGGTGGGCAGTGGAATAGGAGAATGACTTGAGCGCTAATTGATGGACTCCCTCTTAAATAAACTCACCAAGTACTCATAACTTGGAAGCAGTTCAGGTCACTCTGTAATTTGCCAGACATGTCCGCTATGATCCATACTTTAATGTACAAAGGCAACGCGAAAGCCAGCACGGCAAGGTGGTGCCAAGACTCAGTCACCATTAACGTGCCTATTAAAGGTCAGCAGGCTGCGCAGCGCGGTTCCATCACGTGGCAATCAGTCATGTCTAGTGTAACCCAAGGACTCCCTGAGACAGCCCATAAAGCCATCGAAACTTCACTGCTTGTGAAGGTTAGCCTAAGAGCACTGATTACAACCACGGAGTTGACACACATAATTAGGTTAGAAAGCTCTCCACGCGAAACCGAAGACAGAATCTTATAGAAACAGATGCTTATCCAACTAAAGCTGCTGGGTGAGTGCCATGTGGCCGGGTCTGGGAGACGCTCCAGTCTGGAGCATCCTTTTACTCTCTGCCTCACTGTAAGTCTGAGCCTCCGTTTAATGGAAGCCAACTGCACTTCCCGGGAACCAGCAGATGTGGCATGAGAAGGCACGCCTGCCTGGTGTCCTGTCGCTCACACCTCTTTTACAGCCTTGGACTCAAACACCAAGCAAGAGACGGAAGGAACCTGGCAAGGGGCCAAGTATAACACAGATGATCAACAGAGATCGACCAAATAGCACAGGGAAAGCTACTCAGCGCTCTGCAGGGACCTTTACAGGAAAAGAACTCGGAAAAGAATGGATTTGTGCATACATGTAATTGGAGATGGAAATGGCAACCCACCCCAGTGTTCTTGCCTGGAGAATCCTGTGGACAGAGGAGCCTGGTGGGCTGCCGTCTCTGGGGTCGCCCAGAGTCGGACACGGCTGACGCGAGTTGGCAGCAGCGGCAGCAGACCTGTGACTGAGTCGCTTAGTCACACACCTGACAGCAACCCAGCACTGGAAATTAACTCCAGTTGCTTGGTTGGTTGGTTTAGTCACTCAGTCATCTCCAACTCTTGTGGCCCCATTGACGGCAGCCCGCCAGGCTCCTCTGCCCATGGGATTCTCCAGGCAAGAATACTGGAGTGGGCAGCCCTTTCCTTCTCCAAGGGATCGTCCCAACCCAGGGATCGAACCAGGGTCTCCTGCATTGCAGGCAGATTCTTTACCAACTGAGCTATGAGGGAAGTCCAACATAAAATAAAAATTAAATTTAAAAAGAAGGGAACTGGCAATAGCAGCCTGGCTACAAACAGAGAAGCAACCATCCTGATATCAGAGCATCTTGATGGTGGCTCCACAATGCTCTCAGTGGAGGTCCCGGTCACAGGGGACGGTCCACAAGCTGGGAAGTGGGATAAGGCGGGGAGGAAAGGTCAAGAGGCTGATCGCAGGCCCCTTATCTTCTCACACCGAGAGGATCAAAGAAGGGAGTGGTGAGTGACAGTCAGATAGACCTCAAGAGGCAACACCTGCCCCCACCCCTCCCACCACCAAAGGCTTTTCTTTCTGGATCACAAGTCGGAGAGTGCCTAGCCATGACTCAGCAGACAGAAAACAGTGTCACTCACCAAGAGCTGCACTCGGGTAACCAAAGCAGCTTCACAAGGGCACCAGTCTGCACGAATGCCCCATTTCCTTGGGAAACTTAAGCTCCCTTCCCGTTCTGACTCATTATCCTCCTCTTCCTGCAACTTCACGAACAGCAGAAGGCTGGGATATTGGCTTGAAGTGGGACATGTGTGATTGTTCCTCTCTCCAAACTTCCTCCTGCCTGCCCCACTAACCGGTCATCCATCGGCCAGCATCCCTGGACTCATCCCCACTGCCAGACCATCACTAAGTCCTGTCACTCCTACTTCCAAAATTATCTTGAGTCTGCCCAAGCCTGTTCCTTCTCCTCCTCACCCACCCCGCTCCAGGCCTCTGAAATAATCTCACATTTGGTCTCTCCCATCCCCTCCCCTCCTGGCCCCTCTCAACTCTATCCCACATATGACAGCCAGAATGATCCCTTTAAACTGTTACTCAATCATGTCAACTCCCCACCTAAACCCTTTTATGGCTTCCTACAGCCCTTTGGATAAAATCCAAAATCCTTCACATGCCTAAAAGACCCTGCATGATTGAACATAATGAAAAGTAGTATAATTGGAGACCATCTTAAAGACACAGAAGGAGTGAATGCTACAGTACCCCAATATGAGCTTATTATTACAAGTTCATATTAAATTTAGGGATGAGTTTCCCAAAGGCCAACCAAAAGTGAAATACTTTGGTGCCTGATTGGCATTTTTGAAGAAAATGTTCCGTGCAAGTACATCTGGAAAGTTCTCTTGGCACTCTACCCAAGCACTTAACTCTTGCTAATGAAGGAAAACCCTTTCCTATGAGTGATGTATGAGAAAACTCTCTCTGCAAATCCAAGGGGTTAGGACTAGTACCAGGTTCAAACAAGAAGCTGCCAGCAGTGAAAGTGCTTTGTCAACTGTAAAGGGCATTAACCGATCTTAGGCAATCTAAACGGAAAGGCGCACTCCATCTCCACACCACTCGCATTGCCTCTCTGTCTTCATAATGAACTGGAAACATCTGGGGCCGGGGCGGGGGGTGGATAGGTGAGGTCATAGATCAAGGCATTTTGCTTTCTGATATCTACAAGTATTTGGTTTGTTTGCTCATTCTAAAATGAATGATGGACAGGATTTTGACTCTCAAATAGCCCCTTCCTTGAGTAAAACTTTGTCATTCAGTTGCTCAGTTATGTCTGACTCTTTGCGATCCCGTGGACTGCAGCATGCCAAAAGCAAAGCTTGAAGTGAAGTCGCTCAGTCGTGTCCGACTCTGCGACCCCGTGGACTGTAGCTTACCAGGCCTCTCTGTCCATGGGATTCTCCAGGCAAGAGTACTGGAGTGGGTTGCCATTTCCTTCTCCAGGGGATCTTCCCAACCTAGGGATAGAACCCAGTTCTCCCGCATTGCAGGCAGACGCTTTAACCTCTGAGTCACCAGCTTAGGCAAGGTCAAAAGAGCAGCACAGAATGGACGTTCCAGGTCAGAGAAGCGAACACTGTAGGTTTTAGACAAGAGATGAAGGCGTTCTGGCTCTATTCTGTCGTGAAATCTAAAACTGTAACACAGCGCTCTATGAATTTAGTTCTTTAGGAATAACAAATCCTTCCTTGCTCCTCCAATTCAAAAGAGATATCCAGGTGATGATAAAATGTCTGTTTGTTGTTCTTGGCCATGAATACAAGTCAAGAGCGTTTTCAATGGGAAATAGTCAATTGTGCGATGAATCCCAGGAAAAGCTCTATTCTTATTTCAGTACTGTTGGAAGTGATGGTGTGGGCACCCAGCCAAACAGGGCAGGAGGGTGGGTCTGACACCCCTTCCCTGCACCTGCAGGCTTTCCTCCCCCTCCCCAGTCATCTGAGCCGACACCTCTCAATGTTTTCCTGGAGGCAGCCAGTGAGAGTCTCTACCCCACACCCACCCAAAGCAAGTGCTCAAAGGCAAGCTCTTTAGAAATACTGGGAACTTCAGAAGCCCTGAAGTACAGATGCCCTTTCTCTGGACTGTTTGCATCACTATGTAAGACTGCACAGTGCAGACCCTGGGTGTGTCATTCCAGGGGCCCCCTTGATCTGACCAGTGATTTTCCACTGCGCCCCGGACCTCGGGGTAGTGCATTAGGCTTTTGGATTCCTGATGAAGCTCCTGCTCTCGCAGTAGTCACTCAGTCTAGGTTGGCCACACAGGGTCTGGCTGACCTTTGTGGGTTGCAGTTCCAAGGACAGTCTGAATTAGGGCCCTTGCTGTGCCATTCTGTCAGTTCTATGTGCAGCTCAGAGGTTGTTTGGGAAGCCTGGCTGGTTTTCCATGCTGCAGTCCAGCTCTGAGACCTGGAGGTCGGTTGCAGGTTTAAGGTGGCCAGGAGTTTGCCTGGGACTTTCTAAGGAAATTGAAAGAGTCCCTTTCTTCAGCTCTGTCCCATCTGGGAGTCTCCCTCACTCTTTAAGTTCGGAGGGAGGAAGCCCAGAGTCCCCTCTCTTTCTGCCCTGACACTGGGTCAGCGGGGAAGGGGGGATCTTCTCTTGGTCCTCAATGGTACGAGAGGTGCGGGGCCAGGGTGGGTGTCCACCCTCTGCGCGGGTGTGCTGACAGCACCATGGGGTGGGACAAGGAGGAGGGGTTGTGGCTTTAGGTTGGGGTGGGCGGGGTTGCTGCCAAACCTCTCCGACCTACTGGGATGTTCCTTTGCTCGTCTCTTGGCCAGAAAGCCTGGGATTTTCTTGGGGCTTTTGTTGTCTGCTCCTGTTGGAAGTCCTTGGTTTCAGGCTCATCCAGCACCCACTCTACAGTATGTGGAACATAGAAAGAGGGCCCTGGGGGCTTCGGCCTTGTTCCTGAGGCCTGAGGTCTTAGCCAGTCCTTTCGCCGTCAGAGCTATCTTAGGACTGTCTTCAGTTCGCTGTCCAGGGTTTTGTTGAATTTAGCAAGAGGAGCAGGATGAGGGTGGCTTGGAAGCTTGATAAGCTGTTAATTTTGGAATAATTCTAGATTTACAGAAAAGGTGCAAAGGCAGGGCTGAGAGTTCCTGTATCACTTTACCCGGTTTCCCCAGTATTCACATCTTACACAACTAGGGTGCTTTTCTCAAAACTGAGAGACGAACACTGGTATGTCACTATCAGCTGGACTCCCTAGCCATCTCTGGTTTATAACAGTTTCTCAGCATGTCCTTTTATCATGATCGCATAGACTGGAGGATACTTGTCCCCTCCATGGCTCCCCTCCATCTGGATGTTTTCTTGTGATGACCCTTGAGAGAAACCACAGAGAAACCTTCTCATCTGAGGGGGCGCATGACGTCAGAGCAGCTCATCCTGGGAGGCTTAACCTCAGTCCCTTGGCTAACGTGTTCTCTGTGAGGCATCTTCACTGTGGTGTGAGGATTCTTCCATCTTCAAACTTTGTTTTTTTGGAAGCTAGTCATTAAATCCACCCACACGTGAAGGTAGAGGACTTCATGGTCCCCTTCCTGGAGCGAGGAGTCCTGCCCAGGTGGCCTGGAATTCTTCTGCAAGGAGAGCTGGTCTCTTCTCCTCTTCCTTTGCCCCATCTCTGTGGGATGTGTGAATGGCACCCTGTGTATGATGCTTTGGGTTTTAATCCAGTACTGTGCTCTCTCTTGTTGCCAAATCTGTTCTAGTTTGACCACTGGGGGCTCTTTCAGGTAGTTCTTCCTCAGTTTTCATGGTGAAATTGGTGAAGGGAGCAGAAACCCTCTGTAGGGCCCTCCGGAAAACCTCCCTCCTCTGCACGCCAACACTGAGGGTGAACATGGAGGTAAGGGGACTTTGGCCATGGCCAGTGTTTCCAAAACAACGTGTGTGTGTGTGTGTGTGTGTGTGTGTGTGTATACACCCCCAAATGACACTGTTCAAACTTCGGGTGCCACAAACACTGACTGTAAGAAATTGCATAAATTTCAAATCTATATCTTCGCCACACCGCATACACATGTTAGTTCCCCAATCAGGTTTCAAACCCATGCCCCTTTCAGTGAAAACATGAAGTCTTAACCATTGGGCTACAAGGGCAGTCCCTCCAAAACTATTTTTGTTAAGACCAAACTTTATTTCATTAAGGACAGGGAAGCCTGGCGTATCGCAGTCCACGGGGTCACAGTCAGCCACTACTGAGTGACTAACGACAGCAGCAGGGCAAGTTCAGCCTTTGGTAAAGAAATGAGCTGTGGGCTCCAGACACCCGACTGGGAGACAGCTCATGTGAAACCCCCTCCACAGCTCGCGTATGGGCTTCACGGAGCAGCAGACAGAAAGGCTGCCCTTCCTCTAGGCAGAGAGAGGAAAGGGAGCCGTGCACGCAGGAAACGCACTTTTACATAAGCACCATTTATACAATGCTCTCCAAAGAATTATAATTGTATTGAGCTGCCAGTGGGACACTTGTGTAATCACTTAACTCCAGCAGCAACATGTAATGAGAGAAATTTCAACATTGCTTGAGAAGAGAGACCAGAATTTAGTTTCCAAATCAGTAGAAGATATTATGAAAGAGTAATAATAAGAATACTACTGCTCACAGAAGATGGAAACAAAAAATTGAATAAGATCCATATTTACATGTGGATTTATAAAATGCTGTGCTAAACATTTTGCTAGCAAATCTCCATATGAATCATCGTATATTTACCTAAGCAAGAGCAGCAAGAGCAAAAGAGAAAAATTTCTAATTCATTCTAGGAAAATGACAAAATAAAATCATTGCCATCTTTTTGGATGATTTGTGAACAACAATAAAGACACTATAACACACTCCTTACAAATATAATTCAATCAATAAACTTATATGAGTCAGATTTATACAAACTATAGTTATAAAACATTACCTAAGAATAATAAAACCCTATCACGTTTCCATCTGGGCCAATAAAAACTAACAGCAATAAAAGGCAAAGGAAAAAAGAAAAAAAAATTATTTGAGTAGAGAGAAGAGCCCCTCGCTGTGGATCCACAGAAGCAGCCTCACTGGAAGGAAGGCAACTCACTTCTGCTTTCACCTTCTGCTGTGTGGACAGGGCTTGGTGTAGACGAGCTGTGTCTGTGTGGACACGGTGTAGACACCCAGACACTCGCTCTCGGTGGAGGATGAGCCTGCAGGGGGTGTGCCCATGAGGACCCCTCCCGGGCAGTCTCTTCCTCCATTCCAGAATCTAAGGCAGGCTGGGGGGAGGGGCGAGGCAAAGAGGCCTCCAAGAGCTGCCCCAGGGACGTCAGACAGGGGAGGCTGGAGCCCAGGCCAGAGGCTCCGTCTGAAGGTGGGAGGGCTGGAGCGAGAGCCAGCCCTGCCTTCTCGTCTCAGTGAGGAGCTGCCGCGCGTGGGGCTGGGCTGACCACCAGAGGCTCTGACCTCTGGACCCTGGACCCCTGATGGGGGTTATCCTTGCCCGCGTCTGCCAAACTCCCCATGTGCAACATCAGAAACAAAAGGATATTTTGGAAACCTTTAAAAGGCTTCTCTATATTTTTGGTCTCTGATAAGCACTCATTTTTTAATTTGTGCCAGCGTCTCTCGGCCAAAAGAACACTCAGCTCATTATCACGAGCTCTTCTTTCCTGGAGAATTAGCTGCTTGGATGTCAGCCAGTGACTCTTTCAAATTTTCCTGCAAGAAGTTTGACTTGCATGTTCCAGGTGTCAGATGGGACTGCTGCACACGTGTGACGGATCGTGTCATATACTTGGAAAGGGTCTCCTAAACCGTGACGGGGTAAACTGTCTCTAAGTCTGGAATTTGGCAAACATGCCTGCTTTCCCCTGATGCAGCCTGGGAGGGCGTAACGTTTTCCCTGGGGTCCACAACCTCCTCTGTCTGACTGTGGGGAAGCTTTCTGGAGGTGGAGACTTCTGGTGTGATGTCTAAGGGCATTAATTATTTCATCTGCTTCAGCTAGTCTAGTGCACACTTGTATTCTTTCTCCTCAGGATTTTTAAACAAGTATTTAGCTCGGCTACAAGATTCCTGTCTTCAGAACCCCTTTCATTCACCGCCCAGGTGGTCTATTTCCAATCAGTTTATTCCCTTTGGTCCCACGTGAATGGCTCACAGGAGATCTGCCCCGGGGAATTTTGCCACCTTCCTCCTTCAGCCAAGAATCAAGATCTGTACGAGGATCAGCACCTTGGAATCAGAATTCTCCTAAGTGGCCATCAGTTTCCCAAACTAGTTTCCCTATGGCACCTCCTCTGCTCCAACCTCCCGTGGCTGATTATCATGTCCCAGAGCCAGCACTAGAGTGCCCTTTGGGAAAGGTGGTCAGAGGCAAAGAGGCTGGGTCTCCATAGGGGCTTAACAGTGCAGGTGAACTTGGACTTGGGGTCATCATACCTGCCTCGTCCATGTGGAGGACAGGGCACAGTGTCTGACTTTCAAAAAACATCCAGTAACTTGGAGAATGAGTCTACTCTTTCCGTCGGGGTCCTGTCCTCTGACTTCAGGGTCCTGCAGATGCTACCAGACCATCGCCTTGGAATGACTCCCAGACCCTCCAAAACTGTCTGCGTCTGAAGGGAGCCAGGCTGTTCTGACCTGCAGTAAATGTCTTTCCCCTGGAGGCCTCCCCCTCTCTGTGAGCCTCACAGCTAGAAAGTCAAGAAGGAAACTCCAACATGGCTTTGCTGGACTTCCAGTTTCAGCTCAGATGCCTAAATTGCTTGGAAGTCAGCATTCTCATCCTTATACTAAGAAAAGCTGGATGAACTTAACAGGAACAACCTTTTTGGATCCATCAGAGAACTGAGGTACTGGGAAAACCATCATCTGTAAATCTGAAGAAATGGGCTTTCAGGGTAAATATAGGGGAGATTTGCTAACCTGGAGCAGACCCCACCAGACGCCGCAAGCCAGTGGGAACAGTAAGGTGGGAATTCTGATGCTGCTGGCCTCTGTGTGCGGCGTGACACGTGAGAAGCCCCTGGGGGCCGGAGTCCTGCAGGGACCCCTACCTCTGCAGACTTTTCCTCCAGGAACTCCAACACACTCTCACGGAGAAAATCAGGGTGAGTGTAGAGGGTGCCTCCTCTTCCCATTGTCCTGACAGAAGGAAGGAAAGGGGTAATCATTGCGTAACCCAACCAAGAGCGTCCTCCCTACAAATCAAAAGCCTTGCTCCCGGGCAGGGCATTTCCGGAGAACACAGCGGGGTCCCATCCATCTAGTAACAGGGCACCTTCCCCATTCCCTTCCTCCCATTGAGGCCTCCAGTTACCATAATAGTTGTCACAGCTGGGTTGCTGTCAGAGTCAACTGAGGAGATAAAAACCAAGAGGGGAGACAAGGATACTCCAGTTAATTGATGCCCCAATGACACCATTCAACCTTCAGGTACCACAGAACATTGACTGTAAGAAATTGCCCAAAGCACAGACTCCACTGTTGGCCTTTTGGTCCACAGACACAAAGCAGGTGCGTCAGACCAGCCACCAACCCACCATTCTTTCACAATCTGCTGGGGGGTGGTCACTGCACACCTATTTTTCAGTCCCTTCACAGAGAGCCAAGCATGTCGTCCCGTTTCCTCTTGCCTCCCAGTGATAAGACCATGTGATATTTGCAAAGAATAGACAATTGAAGAGGAAACTGGTCAAGGTACATGAAATTGCATCAAGTAAATGAAAAGTGGTAATGTGCAAGAAAAATTCCAGTTGGACACAAATGGATTTACAGAAGAAATAGATGACCCCAGGAAAGCCTCTACCACCTTTCAAAAGACTGTGCAAAAGCAGCCAGAGGAACATAGGAAAGGTACGTTTATCAACATAAATGAGGACAATGGTTCTGACAAAAAGGATGAGGCTTTCCAGTGTTGGTGATACCAGACAAAATTTCACATTAAAGGAATTCTCAAAGATATTGTATGATGTTATAAGAGCAAAGGATAAAATGATGTAGGCTGATCAAAATTTAGAAAGAAGTATGACAATTTACAGAAGCATAGAAAAGATTTCCACTATGTACTACTACTTCATAATGAGCAGGAATCGAACCCAGGTTCCCTGCATTGCAGGCAGATTCTTTACCGTCTGAGCCACCAGGGAGGCCCAGAAGAAAGCTAGAGGAACCATACTAACCCTGTACAGAGTGGATTTCAGAACAAGGAACATCAGAGATAAAGAGATTCATTGTATAATGATAAGTGATTAATTCTTATAGAAGTCAGCAATCTTAAATATGTACGCACCTAAAAACAGGACGCCGAATTACATGCAGCAAAAGCTTGCAGAACTGAAAGGAGATATTGATAAACACACAATTATAAGTGGAGACTTCAACATTCCTCTGTAAGTATTATAATTGACAAAACAAACATAAAATGAGTAAGGAAATAGATGACCTGAAGAGCAGTATCAATTAATTTGTCCTAATTGACACCCAACATTAGCAGAATATCCATTCTTTTCAAGGGCACCTGGAACATTCACTAAGATAGGCTACAATCTAAGGCATAAAACATACCTTAACAATTTCTTTTAAAAATAGAAATGGTACAAAGTACATTCTCAGACCATAACAAATGAAACTGAAAATTAACAAGAAAGATAGCTGGGAAATCCCAACTATTTAGAGATTACGTAATACATTTCTAAGGAATCCGTGTGTTAAAGAAGAATTCTAAAAGAAGTTAATATAATGTATGTTTAACTAAGTGAAAATGAGGCAGAAATGTGGGATTCAGTGAAATCAGTGCTTGGAGGGAAACTTACAGCATTAAACGCACATTTTAGAGAAATATATTTAAATTCAATAATCTAAACTTCACCCTAGGAAAATAAAGGAAAGAAGAGCAAATTTAACCTAAATGCAAGCAAAGGAAGGAAAAAATAAAAAATTAGAGTATAAGCCAATGACATTTAAAATAGGAAAATAATAGTAAAATTCAGAATAGGAAGTGGTGAAGCTAAAAATTGGTTCTTTGGGAATACCAACGAAGTTGACAGACTTCTGCAGAGACTAATCAAGAGAAAAGGAGAGAAAACACAGATTATTATATCAGGGATGCAAGAGAGGTAACAATAAATGGACACATGGATCAATGGAACAGAACAGAGATCCAGAAATGGACCCTACAAACGTGGTCAATTGAGTTTCAACAAATGTACAAAGCCAATCCAAAGAAGAAAGGACAGTCTTATCAATGAATTATGCTGGAAAAATAAACCTAGACCCATACGTCCCTCCTTACATGACGTTTAATTCAGTGAATCAGAGGCCTAAACATAGCATGTAACACTGTAAAGCTTTTAGAAAAAGCATAGGGAAAAAATTGGTGACCTCCTGTTCGGAAAAGAATTCCTAGAAAAGACAATGAAAGCACAGTTCATAGAAGAAAAAAATAGATCAATCTGATACCATCAGAATTTCAAACCAGCTGTTCTGTAACAGAGAGCAAGAAGACAAACCATTAAATGACAGAACGTATTTGCACATCATGTAACTGACCATAAACTTGTATTAAGAATATATAAACAAGTCTCAAAACAACAACAAAAGCCAATTTTTAAAATCTTTGTTGTAGTATAGTTGATTCATAGCATTGTGTTAGTGTTAAGAGCTACTGCTAAGTGAATCAGTTACACGCATACATACATTCACTCTTTTTTTAGATTCTTTTCCCACATAGGGAATATGTACATCAGCCTCAATCTCCCAATTCAACCCTCTTCCCTAATTTTTAAAACATGGACAGAAAAAAAAATACAAGTATCAAAGAAGCACATGAGAAGGTGCTCAACATCATTACTCACTAAGGAAACAGGAATTAAAACCACGAGATATCATTAACACCTAAGAAATGACTACAAATTGTTAAAAACCCAACAATACCAAGTGTTTGCACAAATATGGAATAATTGGAACGCTGCCTGGTGGCTCAGTGGTAAAGAATCCACCTGCCAATGCAGGAGACGCAAGAGACATAGGTTTGATCCCTGGGTCAGGAAGATCCCCTGGAGGAGAAAATGGCAACCCACTCCACTATTCTTGCCTGGAAAATCCCATGGACAGAGGGCGCTGGGGGGCTGTAGTCTCCACAGTGTGGCAAAGAGTTAGACAACGCTGTACAACTGAGCAGGAACATATGTAGTTTGTAGAAATGCAAATAGGATAACTTTCGAAGAGCAGCTTGACAGTTCTTAATAAAGTTGAAACTACACTTCCTTTGCAACTCAGCAATTGTCTCCTAGGTTCTTACCCAAGAGAAATGAAAATGTTTGTCCACAGGAATGTTTATAATAGTTTTATTCCTGATTGCTGGGTCAGGAAGATCCCCTGGAGGAGGAAATGGCAACCCACTCTACTATTCTTGCCTGGAAAATCCCTGGACAGAGGGCGCTGGGGGGCTGTAGTCTCCACAGTGTGGCAAAGAGTTAGACAACGCTGTACAACTGAGCAGGAACATATGTAGTTTGTAGAAATGCAAATAGGATAACTTTCGAAGAGCAGCTTGACAGTTCTTAATAAAGTTGAAACTACACTTCCTTTGCAACTCAGCAATTGTCTCCTAGGTTCTTACCCAAGAGAAATGAAAATGTTTGTCCACAGGAATGTTTATAATAGTTTTATTCCTGATTGCCAAAAACTGGAAACAACCAAAATTTCTCTCAGCTGGGAAATGGATAAACTGTGGCATAAACGTACAATGGATACTGTTCAGCCCTCAAAGGACAGACCATTGATTCAAGTAGCCACACAAGTGAATCTTAGATGCCCTGTGCAAATGAAATAGGCCAGACCCAGACAGCTGTCTGCTATAGCATGCTATTAATTTCACCTTCTGACAAAGGCCTAATATAGGGCGGGAACAGATCAGCTTGACTAAGGGCAGCTAGAGCGACTTTGGGGTGGGTTGTAACTGTCTGTACCCTGACTTTAACAGTGGTCACATGACCCTGAGCATTTGCCAAAACCCACAGAACTGTAGTCCAAAAATGTAATGGAGCAGGACCCTATGGGACCTTCCCATGACAGACCCCATGCCCTCCGCCTGCTTCATGTCTGAAAGAAAAGAGCCAAAGAATAAATTTAATCAGAGTAATTTAGTCAATGAATAAATTTAATCAAAGAAATTAGAACATGCAGAAACAAAGGAAAACAGTCAAGACAAAATAATGATAGTTGAACCATTAAGCAAAGTCGAGGACATTTAATTCCTCCTCAAGGGCTATAGATAATAGTCTGAGCCACATCCTTTAAACACTGAAACCCCCATCAGGTGGGAGAAGTTAATTACATGATGACTAGACTGGAGCCACGACATAAACTGCTCCCTCCTGCACAGTTCCAAACACTGGCCTCAAGGAAATGGGAACATACTGACCCCAGAGTCGAAGATTGTATTCAATAAACGTACAATGGATACTGTTCAGCCCTCAAAGGACAGACCATTGATTCAAGTAGCCACACAAGTGAATCTTAGATGCCCTGTGCAAATGAAATAGGCCAGACCCAGACAGCTGTCTGCTATAGCATGCTATTAATTTCACCTTCTGACAAAGGCCTAATATAGGGCGGGAACAGATCAGCTTGACTAAGGGCAGCTAGAGCGACTTTGGGGCGGGTTGTAACTGTCGGTACCCTGACTTTAACAGTGGTCACATGACCCTGAGCATTTGCCAAAACCCACAGAACTGTAGTCCAAAAATGTAATGGAGCAGGACCCTATGGGACCTTCTCATGACAGACCCCATGCCCTCCGCCTGCTTCATGTCTGAAAGAAAAGAGCCAAAGAATAAATTTAATCAGAGTAATTTAGTCAATGAATAAATTTAATCAAAGAAATTAGAACATGCAGAAACAAAGGAAAACAGTCAAGACAAAATAATGATAGTTTAACCATTAAGCAAAGTCGAGGACATTTAATTCCTCCTCAAGGGCTATAGATAATAGTCTGAGCCACATCCTTTAAACACTGAAACCCCCATCAGGTGGGAGAAGTTAATTACATGATGACTAGACTGGAGCCACGACATAAACTGCTCCCTCCTGCACAGTTCCAAGCACTGGCCTCAAGGAAATGGGAACATACTGACCCCAGAGTCAAAGATTGTATTCAAAACAATTAAGACGCTGCTGACCAACCCACTGCATGCCCAGTTTCCAGGGCTGCTCTGCACATCGCCCCTCCCCAGACACTCCTGAACCTCCTCTTCAAAAGCTCTTGCCCCTTCACTGGCAGTGAGGAATTGGTTATTTGGAACATGAGTCCACCTTCTCCCCAGGATTGCCGGCTTTCTTACTAAAGCTTTCTTTCCTTTTACAGAGCACTTGTCTCTCAATATTGGATTCTTGAGTGATGGGCCGCCGAACATTAAGTTCAATAACAAAGATCATTTGTACTTTATATAAATTTTAAAATAACCTTAAAAGTCAGTGTCCTTTGTAAGCATCCGTTCATTTATATACGCAATGCGTCTTCACCAAGTGACCATTTTATGATATAGCCTTCACCTGATTCTGTGTGGTAGCAAAGGAAATGAATACAGTTTCCTCTTTCTAAACTCACTGTCTACTGCCAGGGTTGATGAACTATAGTGTGAGGGCCAAACACAGCTCACCACTCATTTATGTAAATAAATTTTATGGGAACACAGCCAGTAGCCATCCACCAGAACATCATCTGTAGTGGAGTTGGGTAGTTGTCAAGAGACCTGAGTCCACAAATCCCGAAATATTGACTACCTAGCTGTTCTTAGAAAGTGTTTACCGACCCCTAATGGAGCAGGTCCCACACTTTATGTTGCCTAAATATCTTTCTGAAGCCTGTTAAACTCAAGTTATACCTGGAGAATTTCTAATTGAGTAGGTTTGGAGTAAGTCCAGAGATTTAAGTCCACAGATGTCTAGACGATTCTAAAGCAAGTAGTTCTGGACCACACTTGGGAAAAACTGCATAAGAAACACAGATATTGAGCAATGAATTGCAATAGAGGGGATCTTCTTTGCAGGATTACAGTACAGTTCATGCATTAAGCTCGAGTTCTACAGCCTGGTCCTTTTAGAAGTTGCTTCAACTATTTGAAAGTGGCACCCTCTGGGTAAAACAATATTTTGAAAACATATGTTTCAGAAAAAATTATGGGCAAGGGGTTATTTTACTCACCTTATCTTCCACTAAGAATACATATAAAACTGCTGAAGAATTTGGTAATAAAACCACACATTATTTTAGGTTTCAGCCCTAGTCCAGATCAGCCAGGGTTCATCAGGGAGGCAAGACAGCCCCTTGGTGGGGAGGGCCATATCTGTCTCCGCATTGAATCCTGAGGGGTGGGAGTGCAGGCAGCTGGGTGGAGGAGATGAAGGGATGGTGTGGGAATGAGGAAGGCATGCTGGAAGAATTGGAGATTCCCCCGGGGAGACTTGCCAATAATACTCACGGCACGACCCCTCCTTCCTCTAGACTTTTCCCCACCAGCACAATCATGCAAACTTCCCTACTTTCCGAGCATGAAGGCCAATTCCTAGCTGGGCCCTGGTATCCCCGACACTTGTAGGATGTAACATAGAATTAAAGGTCAAGGCAGAAGAGAGACCATCTTCAAGGAGCAGAGGAAGCTGTTGTGAAATAATTATTACCCATGATCACTGCACTTAGCTCTGAGTTTTCTCAAAGATACAGTGGGAAAAAAATAAAATGAATAAACAAATCACAAACTTCTCATATAACAAAATTCCCTAACCATGGGTAGGGGTGAGTCAGAGAATAAGAGAAGGGTCAGGAGGAAAGGAAATGTTTGTTTTCGAGGTTGCCCCCAGCAGCCCGTCTCCAACAGACACTCAGTGGGATATGTCATTAGCTGACCTCTGTTTGCCTCCACGGACAGCTCTGGTGGTTGATTTCAGGACTCTTGAGTCAGCCCAGAGTCATCTGGTGAATTCCGTAAACTTTTGAGTTCTAATCATAAGTATTTTAGAACATTACAAGATGAGACTCTGATTGCTTTAATTAGTAATTAAGTGACATCATGACTGGGGAGATTTTATTTTGAAAGCGCAGTTAGCCGTGATGCAAAGTGAATTTATTTTGGGTCTCTCACAGCGTCTCCTTGGTGGCTTATAACTCTGAAGTCTCACAGAACGTGTGAACTATGTCCAATGTGTAAACATAAACTTTTTAAAAATACTGCTTAGTTTCCAAATATACTTAACTGGAACTCTACATCTGAGGCCAAGATGGCCCTGCTGTATAATTAGTAATGAATTGTTGTCTGCCTTCTTTCAATTATTTTCTTTCTGGTTATGTTTTGACAAAAGCAGTATGTCCAACAGGTGGCCCATCTGACCCTCCTCACCAGAGTCCGTGACTGGCGCATTCCACCATGACGGAGGGAAGGGGATGAAAGCCTGCATGCAACGTATGCAGAAAATCAGAAGATACACTTCGGGCTGGAATGAAAGGCATGCTTGTTGCTCCAGGGACGGCAGAGGCATTGCAAAGCCAACGCTGATTTATCCTGCCAAAAACAAGACTTCATACACGGTTCCAAAGAAGCAGTGAAGGAGAGAACCCCAGGATGCTCTTCTCCACTAACGGTCATGGGAGGGGCTGACGTGAATGGGGAAAAGAGGTGGCCATTGGTTACCTGAGTCACGAAGTCATGAGGTCACGAAGTCATGAGCTATCTCATGACTTCACATCCTCATGAGGTCATGAGTGATCTACCTCTATTTCTTTATCAAGATTTGTTTCTATGAACTATCTTATCAGAAGTCAAACTGAAAGAAGACGCCATTTCAGGAAATGTCAAATTCTGTTGCTTGAGATGCAAGCCTGACAACGTGCATGACCTGAACGTGAGATCTGTATTCTAGATGGCCTGAATGGTCACAGTGAAAAGTGACACAGGGTACTTTTAGACTGTTTACTCTCAGAACATTCAGTTCAGTTCAGTTCAGTCGCTGAGTCGTGTCCGACTCTTTGCGACCCCATGAATCGCAGCACGCCAGGCCTCCCTGTCCATCACCAACTCCCGGAGTTCACTCACACTCACGTCCATCAAGTCCGTGATGCCATCCAGCCATCTCATCCTCAGTCATCCCCTTCTCCTCCTGCCCCCGATCCCTCCCAGCACCAGGGTCTTTTCCAATGAGTCAACTCTTCGCGTGATGTACTATTAGCAGTGTTAATGTGCTGAAAGCTCTTATATGAGAAAGGAAAAGCTGGCACCAGCCCACACTGGAAGATCATTAATGTCTCAACGTTGACACGTGCGCACAAAAGGAGGGCGAGAAAAAAAAAAGATTCTCCCCATTAAAATCCAAAATGGCTCAAATTATCCTTAAAATCCAAATGGGGGAGGGTTGAGTTAGGAGTTTGGGATTAACAGATACACTCCACTATATATAAAATAGATGAACAAGGACCTATGTGCTCACTTCCTTCAGTCATGACTGTTTGCGACCCTGTGGACTGCAGCCCACCAAGCTCCTCTGTCCAAGGGATTCTCTAGGCAAGAATACTGAAGTGGGTTGCCATACCCTTCTCCAGGGACTCTTCCCAACCAGGGGTTGAACTCGTGTCTCTTACATCTCCTACATAGGCAGGCAAGTTCTTTACCACTAGCGCCACCTGGGAAGCCCTTATATATATATAAAACTGTACATATATAAATATATATATAACTGAGTCACTTCGCTGTACACCTGAAAATAACATAACATTGTAAATCAACTATATTTCTTTTTAAAATATTTTTTAATCCAAATGGAAAGGGAGGATTCACAGAATACATTTCAAGAAAAATAAAAAAAATAAAAAGTCTCAGTCTACAGCTGAGTGAGAGAGAGATGCAGTCAACGAGACAGCACGATCAGAGTGACACTGAGTTAGCCTGGACCCTGAGGCGGCCTGGATGCTAGGGGCCAAGGAGCAGACCAGAGCAGCGGAGCCTACTGCAGGGAGCAGTGGGAGGAGCCAGGGAAGGGCGTGGCCTTCAGCCAAGAGGACAGAACTGGGCCGCACGGGTGTGGGCAGCGGGCTTCGTGCAGGTTGGGTGTGCAGCCCTCCTGTCGGGGCACAGAACTGAGAGCCGGACGTCTGGGGTCAATGGCCTGGAGACCAAGGCTGGTGGGTGGACGCCCACAGGGCAGACACTGAGGGCCTGAATGGAGGAGAGGTGCAGGGTCAAAGGAGGAGACGGTCCTGCCTCTGTGCTGCGGCCAGAGTCCCAGCTGCTCTTTAGCTGCCGTGGCCTGCAGAGTTCCGCCTCTGCATTTATAGCTCCCTTGCTAGGGGGTGTCTGTCTGTTTGTCTGTCTGAGCCACAAACTGGGTGGCTTTAAGCTACAGAACTCCCAACTCTGGAGAACAGATCCCTGAAACCAAGGTCCAGGGGGTACCCCCCTGCCTCCTCCAGCCTTGGGGACTCCTGGCGTCCCTGGCTCATGTCTGCATCCCACCAGTCTCTGCCTCTCCCTCTGTGTCTCTTATGAGGAAATTTGCCATTGGCTTTAGTGCCCATGGGATAGTCTAGGATGAATTCCTCACTCAGAATTCCTTACTTAGTGACACCCACAAAGATCTGCCATGAAATTTTAAATTATGCATTTTAATTAAATTAATATTCCCGGGAGTCCCAGGGATTCTGGTATGGACACACCTTTTTGGAAGGCCCCCATTCAACTTGCTACATCTGCTTTGTTGGCATTTAATGAAGCCTTTTTCTGTGCTTTCTCAGGGCGGTGAATAGAGGCTGTGGGTTGATTTGGGAGGACTGAGTCTTAGGGGCAAGGAGTTAGAAAGATGCCTGGAGGGCCCAGGTGGGCTGGGTTGTGTCGCTCAGGAGAGCAAGCGGCCAGAAAGGTGATCTCCAAGGCCATGGGAGCCAGCGATGGCCAGAAGGTCCTGGAAGCATCAGGACATGGGACCCAGGCAAGCGTTGACTCCCTTGCCTTTGACCTTGACTTTGTCTTCTCAAATAAGAGCCCAGGGAAAAAATGCTAGGCATTTATTTGAGAAGCTCTGCTGGGGACAACTAGGTACTTAATTGATGTGTTCTAACTGTTAGGGCTTCCCTTGCGGCTCAGCTGGTAAAGAATCTGCCTGCAATGCGGGAGACCTGGGTTTGATCCCTGGGTTGAGAAGATCCCCTGGAGAAGGAAAAGGCTATCCACTCCAGTATTCTGGCCTGGAGAATTCCATGGGATCACAAAGAGTCAGACACAACCGAGTGACTTTCACTGAGGAATCCTTAGGAAATCTGGCCTGTGACATTTCCAAGTCTGTTTACTCTCAAATTGTTGAACAGAATCAGCTTTGTGTTTAACACACAGAAAGCATGGTGATAGGTCGGGCTTGGGCTTTTTCTTGGAAAGGGCATGATTCAGTTCAACCGAGAGGCTGCTTGTGAAATCCAAGTGGCCGGAGCTGTCACGACCCAGCCCTTCCTCGTCTGAAAATCGACTTGTTTGAAATCAAACCCATTTGTCATCCCACCGGCTATTTTCCCTCCACTCTCCACTCAGGTTGAACTGACCCTTTGGAAGGCACGGGGCCGGCCAGCGAGCATGAAAACATTCCTCCCTAGGGGTGGAGGGGGCGGCACATCTGGAGGACCAGATGTGAGCAGAGGAGAACAGAAGCTCTGCTGTGACTCAGCCTCACTCGGGAAGAATGTGCGTGGCCCCGGCGCTGGGTCCGCCTCTGCAGCCTTGTTTTCCTGCTCCTCCGGGATGTTTTGGAAGCCACTGAACCACCCCGCCTCTGGAACGAGCTCTGCTGGACGTCATTCTGCTCCAATGACTCTCCAATAGAATCACAAACTTTCTAAACAGGACGTGTGGATTCAGACCTGCTGGACGAGAGCCCCCAGGAGGGAGAGCAGCCATGTGCTCGCACAGGGTTTTGTTCTGTTTGTTGGGGTTTCATTGCTTCTCAACGTTGTGTTCGTTTCTGTTGTACAGCAACATAAGTCAGCCATCCATGTATACATATCCCCTCTCTGTCACCCCAGGGCATTGACTAGAGCTCCCTGTGCTGAACAGCAGGTTCTCATTAGTTATCTATTTTATACGTAGTAGGGCTTGCACTGCAAGGAGATCCAACCAGTCCATCCTAAAGGAGATCAGTCCTGGGTGTTCATTTGGAAGCACTGATGTTCAAGCTGAAACTCCAGTACTTTTGCCTCCTGATGCAAAGAGCTGACCCATTGGAAAAGACCCTGATGCTGGGAAAGATTGAAGGCAGGAGGAGAAGGGGAAGACAGAGGATGAGATGGTTGGATGGCATTACCGACTCAATGGACATGGGTTTGGGTGGACTCTGGCGGTTGGTGATGGACAAGGAGGCCTGGCGTGCTACAGTTCATGGGGTTGCAAAGAGTCGGACATAACTGAGTGACTGAACTGAACTGAGTGGTTTGGATTTTCATTGTTTTAATGTTCCACTAGTGACCCAGAGATTTGCCGCCCAAAGCACTGGGTCCATTGGACCAAGGTGACCGTCCAGGACAACCAACACCACCTTCCTGCCCCTGGGAGAGTTCAGTGTTCTGCCCAGGTCACCAGCCAAACTCACTAAGACTCCTGCTCCTGATGTCCAGGTATTGTTCCTCCCACAGAAGGCTGCCCACCGCCTCTCGGGCGAGAAGCAACCCTAAGCTGGGCTTCTCAGGTGGCTCACTGGTAAAGAGCTCTCCTGCCAAAGCAGGAGTCATAGGTTGGATCCCTGGGTCAGGAGGATCCCCTGGATGGAAGGCATGGCCACCCACTCCAGAATTCTTGCCCAGAGAAGCCCATGGACGGAGGAGCCTGGCGGGCTCCAAGTCCACAGGGTTGACAGAGTCGGACATGGCTGAGCAGAAGCACGCACACCACCTTAAGAAGGGAATTTAGAATCTCGGCCTCATCTGGGCACGCCTGGTCCAACCCCTGCAGAGGAAGCAAAGAAACAAAGGATGTTTGCTTTGGAGAAAAGAAAAACACAACTTGCTCTTATGTGAAGGTGGTTTACAAGTCAGAAACCCATGAGTTCAAAAAATAGTTTGTGGCCAGGCCGGGAGGGCTCAGACAGCAGCAAAATCTTCTTGCGTGAATTCCAGGGATCTGAGGGGCACTCATTACAGGGAATATTGAATAGAACAGCCGGATCGCAGCCACGGGAGCCCAACCAGGGAAGTGACCTGCTCTCCTTTCAGGAAGCTGGAAGCAAACGCAGTGAGTGACACCGCTCCTCACTGGCCTCCAGGCCCCCCAGTGAGTGGGAGGGGGGAGCCACGTGACCCCAGTGCAGGGCACTCAGCCCTGAGAACAGAGTCCCCAGCACCTGCAGGCCTTGTGGTACCGCAGAAGAGAAACTGGGCTTAACCATCTCCTCCACCTGGGTGTCCACTGCACACCTCCCCAGTCATCCCAGATGCCTTCCATAGAGGTTTCAGCTTTGGCCCCAGGATCCAAGTAAACTTCTTTCACTACATTTTATTGTTTCTGTATTTTTTACTTTCTTTTATTTTAGAATGGTTGCCCGTCTTTTGCTTGTCTGTTTTTCATGACAGAGAACAGTCTAGACAAGTTGTTTTATAGATACGTGGCTTTCTGGATCTGCCTGATTGTCTCCTCGTTATATTTTGCTGAGGAATGCTACTAGGCGAACTGGTTGCAGGGCATAGTTATCTTTTCTGATGGATGATATGTCCTCTGGGAGGCCTTCAAGCCAGCACCTGTGCCATTTTCCCCTCAGCCCAGGGACACTCCCTGAGTTTCTGAAATCAGATGTTCCAGGTGCAAGCTGTGCGTCCCCTACCTGCATAAGTCACATCTCCAAAGATCCCTGGTTCCCTTTACTGGGGAATGGTGTTTAGGACCAAGGCGTGGATGCTAGGTGTGTTCATTGGTCTTGGGATGTCATTGTATCTTGCCACTATTGGTAAAGAATCTTCCTGCAATGCAGGAGACCTGATCCCTGGGTCAGGAAGATCCCCTGGAGAAGGGAATGGCTTTATACTATAGTATTCTTGCCTGGAGAATTCCACAGATAGAGGAGCCTGGTGGGCTACAGTCTAAGGGGTCACAAAGAATCGGACACGACTGAGTGACTAACACACTGTTGTCACACTGGGGACAGGTAATCAGTACCCGTGTGTTCCTGTCTGATACCTCTAATTCAAACCCAATGCCATGGTTCTTCCTCACCTCCCCCATTCCATATTTGTGTCTCTCTTCTCCCACAGTGAGTGCCCTGGAGCCCAGCAAGATGAATGCATTTACTTACTTGATCTCTCCTATAATATTCACAAAGTAACTTAAAAATTGCAGGGGCTTCCCTGGTGGCCCAGTGGTTAAGAATCTGCCTCCCAGTGCAGGGAATGTGGGTTTGATCCCTGATCGGGGAACTAAGATGCCACATGCTGTGGGGCAACAAGCCTGTGCGCTGCAGCTACTGACCCTGCACGCCACCACTAAGACTCAACACAGCCAAATAAGTAAACAAAGTCTCCTAATTGCAGAGTTTTGGCAGCCAAGCCACTATCAACAGCAAATCTCCTTAGCAACATTCACAGTTACTTGAATTAATTCTTTTCTCCTATACAATTAAAGTTACCAATTTGACCCACTGCTAAATTCATTTCTTTATGTTTTTATTCAATACTAGAGTTTGCAGCTTCTGTCTTAAACTTTGTTTTTGAATAACAAATATATATGGCATGAAGATCACAATTCTATGAAAAATTATATGCAAACAACCGTTTCTTCCTTGGAGTAGGAAATGACAACCCACTCCAGTGCTGTTGCCTGGAAAATTTCGTGGACAAATAAGCTTGGCAGGTTACAGTCCATGGGGTCGCAAAGGTCAGACACAACTGAGCGTATGCACATGTGCACGCCCTTTCTTCCATCCTTACGCTCTACCCCATTTTTATCCAATCCCTGTAGCTCAGAACTTTTACTAAATTCTACTTTATTTTTTCTGCAGCTCTTTTTTTCATAAATATGCAAATATAATCATATATTTTCACTTGTTCTAACAGTCTTTTTTATCTTAACATCTTCACTTAACAATATATCCTGGAATTCATATATTAATTTTTAATGATCTCCTTATTAATTTTGTTAAGCATATTATTCCATTGATTGTCAATCCATCCCATTTCATTGTCTATACACATCAGTTGAGAAGAAAATGGGAGTTGATGAAGTTGTGAATAGCAGAGGTTAGAACAGAGACAAGAGAATGGTGATGAATAGGGGTAGGTCAGGTCCAAAGAGTACTTTGATAGAATCTGATACAGCATGAAGCACAAGCTGGAATCAAGATTGCAGGGAGAAATATCAATAACCACAGATATGCAGATGACACCACCCTTATGGCAGAAAGCAAAGAGGAACTAAAGAGCCTCTTGGTGAAGGTGAAAGAGAGTGAAAAAGCTGGCTTGAAACTCAACATTCAAAAACTAAGATCATGAAATCCAGTCCCATCACTTCATGGCACATAGATGGGGAAACAATGGAAGCAGTAGAAGACTTTATTTTCTTGGGCTCCAAAATCACTGTGGACGGTGACTGCAGCCATGAAATTAAAAGACGCTTGTTCTTTGGAAGAAAAGATATGGCCAACCTAGACAGTGTATTACAAAGCAGAGACATTACTTTGCCGACAAAGGTCCATCTAGTCAAAGCTATGATTTGACTATAACTATAAAATCTATAGCTATAGACTATAAAGAAAATTGAGTACCAAAGAACGGATGCTTTTGAACTGTGGTGCTGGAGAAGACTCTTGAGAATCCTTTGGACTGCAAGGAGATCAAACCAGGCAATCCCAAAGGAAATCAACCCAGACTATTCATTGAAAGGACTGATGCTGAAGCTGAAGCTCCAATACTTTGGTCACTTGATGCAAAAAAACTGATGTTGGAAAAGACCTCAATGCTGGGAAAGATTAAAGGCAGGGGAAGAAGGGGACAGCAGAGGATAAGATGGTTGGATAGCATCACTGACTCAATGCACATGAGTTTGAGCAAGCTCCAGGAGATGGTGGAGGACAGGGAAGCCTGGTGTGCTGCAGTCCATGGGGTCGCAAAGAGTTGGACACAACTGAGTGACGGAACAACAATTCAGCATGCCCTCTGTGTGGAAGGAAAGGTTTCAACAGGACAAAAAGAAGAAAGGGTCCCCATAATGCCCAAGCAGTGGGGTTCCTTGCAAGATCAGAAGGGGCCCCAGAGTGCTGCCAGACTGAGTAGAGGACAGTCCTACACAGCAGATTAACCAACGAATAGCATGCAGTGTGGATCCAGTGAATGAAGTCAGTTTTGCAGATTAGAATTTTGAAGCATCTGTGTAGGACTACTCATGCAAATGGCAAAAAGCAGGGGTTCTCCACTGGGATGTCTGTGAACGCGCTGAAAGTCCTTGCAAAATGAGTGGATTTTAAGAGGAAAGCATGCAAAATTTTCAGCAGGTTTTGAAAAGGAGCTGTGACTCAAAACCATTTTTTAAGTTAAGAAACAGTGATGTAGGGGCCAGAAAACGAATGGATGAGCAGACGGCTGTGGCTGCTGAATGGACTGTACCAGCCACTGCGGTCAGTGAGGCTGACTTTCCCAGGCTTCATCCCTTGTAACTGTAGATGTGCTTTGCATCAGTTCATGCATCTCTGTGAAAGTGTTAGTTGTTCAGTCATGGCTGAATCTTTGCAACCCCATGGACTATAACCCACCAGGCTCCTCTGTCCGTGGGATTCTCCAGGCAAGAATACCAGAGTTGGTTGTCATGCCCTCCTCCAGGAGATCTTCCCAATTCAGGAATTGAACCCAGATCTCCCGCATTGCAGACAGATTCTTGACTATCTGAGCCACCAGGGAAGCCCCATAAGCATCCCTATCAGTTCAGTTCAGTCACTCAGCCATGTCCAACTCTTTGCGACCCCGTGAATCACAACACATCAGGCCTCCCAGTCCATCACCAACTCCCAGATTTCACTCGGACTCGCGTCCATCGAGTCAGTGATGCCATCCAGCCATCTCATCCTCTGTCGTCCCCTTCTCCTCCTGCCTCCAATCCCTCCCAGCATCAGAGTCTGTTCCAATGAGTCAACTCTCCACATGAGGTGGCCAAAGTACTGGAGTTTCAGCTTCAGCATCATTCCCTCCAAAGAAATCCCAGGACTGATCTCCTTCAGAATGGACTGGTTGGATCTCCTTGCAATCCAAGGGACTCTCAAGAGTCTTCTCCAACAGCAAATGTTTATTATTAGCCCTGTCCCAGAGGAATTGATAGCAATCCCAAGGCCATGATATTGACAAGTGGTGAAGCTGGGATTCCAGCCCACACCTGCCTTATTCCAGAGGCCACGTGCTGAAACCAGCAACAGATCACTTCTTGCCAGTCTGGCCAATGCTGACACACTACATCAGTCCTGAGTACCTTCCTTAGAGACGGAAGTGTAACAGGCCCAGAGAAGAGTAGCCACACAATATGAAACTCACAATCTTGTCGCTGCAAAGGCCAGTCTGGTGCCCTTCCCAGATTCCCCCCTGCAGTCAGTCACATCCCCGCACCCTCACTCTGCCAGCTCCTACACCACAGGGCTCCAGGAGGCAGAAAAGGCTGGAGATCTTGAGCCCACCTGGCCCCCAGGAAGGACGCTGCGACCACCCAGTCTGGCCAAGTCACTGCCTTCACCCACCACTGGAAACTGATCCCTTGGGTGGGTCTGCATTCTGAGTTCCTCGGTACTAGAATTTTTTTTGGTTCTCTGTCCTGCATCTGGACCTTTCTCCACCCTGCCAGCTCTCTTCTAGGAAGACCCAGCCTCTCCACCTACTGACCCAGATTCCCTCCTGGTTTCAGACCCTGGCTATTATAAGCACCCTCTCTTCCATCACCAGCTCTGCTAGCTCACCTGCTCTGTGGACACAGCTTTGCTTTTCCAACAGCACCTGCCAATCTGTCTCTTGGTACATAAGTTTTTAGCGTCTGCAAAGTAAGCTCTTCTTACAAAGCATGTCGTGTTAGCAATCAAGAAATTCATGGCAAAGCCAAATTACAGTTTATTACTTTTTTAAATTAGTTCTAAGTACTTTTTATGAAATGCCCACATTGTTATAACTTCTCTTTCCTGCAAAGGAGAGAGTGGGTCATCTCTGCCACTGCAGGACTGCCCTGCAAATTCAGAGTTCCTCATGAATATTGATGTCGATAGGGAAATAAACACCACTGATACTGAGGCATCCGATGGGAATACAGTTAATAACAAATGGAAAGAATTCACTGACTTGAAATCGTTACAGCAAAACCTTGTGACTCCACTTTTTTTGATTGTATTTTTTCTGGAAATTGGTCTTTTTCCATGACTTTTCTCTGGAGGGAAGTTAGGAATATTTTTCAATATTTAATAAGGAATCATCTCCTTGAGGACATTCTTGTGTTTCAAATCTGGTGCTTGGCCTCAGTTGAACAAATGGGATTTTCCATTAGATCCTTTTAGAAAAAACTCAGATTCTGAGAGTCTGAAATCAGCCTACAAACTCAGCCTCTCCTGATAACACTGCCATTTAGGGAGCTGGTTAGCAAGAATGTTTCTAGCACTTACTCTGTGCCAGGGACAGTTACAAACTCATGTAACTGCGAATACCAACTCATGTGACACACAGCCCTAGGCACAGGAGCTTAACCATGTTAGAAGCAAGTCTGTGAACCTGGGCTTCCACATGTGACTTAAATTCTCTAGAAGCAAAATTTGCTTTTAATGGTATGCTATCTCAAGTCAAAAATACATTAAAGATGGTGTAGTTGGAAGTTAGAGGGAAAGAAAGATAACTGAGGAGTGAATGCTAATGGCTTTCTTTTGGGGTGATGAGAATGTTCTGGAATCAGAGTGGTGATATTCACACAACTTTGTGAATATTTTTTAAAAACATTGAATGGTACACTTTGAGAGGGTAAATGTTATAGTGTGCGAATTTATCTCTCTCTCTTTTTTTTAACTTAACAAGAGAAAAAGACAAAAATGCAACCATTGTCCTCTGTCTCATGTTCCAACCAGCCGGGCCCGACGCTGACCATGACTTTTTCCCTCCTTTTGCCTGCAACCTCAGATGGAGAGGGAGGAAACAATAAAACTGCAGAAAGAACAAAAGCATAACGGTGCAGCAAGAGTCACCAGGCAGTGGTCCCCACTTTGCAGTGGAAAACAGCTTTTGGCTCCCGGAAGGGTCCTCCCTGTTCCTGGCCTAAGGCCTGCCTTGCAGCCCTTGCTTTGGTTTCAGCAACATTCTCCAGGCGGCTTCCAAGCTGGGCCGGCCGGACATGCCTACTGCTGGAGTGAGACAGCAGGGAAAGGCCACAGACAAGCAGAGAAGGGAGCAATGTCCTTGCAGGAGGCACACACAGCCTTCAGGAGGACATAATGCTGGCACGTGGGCAAATGCTGCAATAGAAGCCCAGGCTGGGAATAGAGGAGGCAGTGGGTTCTACTAGGGCCCCAGGAAAGCTTTCCACAGTAGCACCATCTGTTTGGGGCTTTGAAGGATGATTAGAAGCCCACCAGGAGGATAGAGGGTACCTTGGAGAATGGGGCTGGGGGTGACAGTGCGTATTTGGCACCAGTAAAAGCATAGATGCCTGATAGTGGGAGAGGAAGCCACACTGAGGAGGGAACCTGGAAACAGGCTTTGAGAAGGTGAAAGGGAGCTTGCACTGTGAGTCAGAACAACCCTCTCGAGGGGTGGATGCTGGTTTAGGGAGGAAGGAAAAGGTGCGGCCAGAGAAAATTCTGTTCACGTCACTGCCAGGGCTCCTGGCTTCAAGACAGGGGTCTCGTCTCACGTTGGAATAGCTGGTTTGGTGTGACTGCGGGTCTTGCCAGTAGAGGCATCCTGGAGGACGATATGGGTCCTGAGGTCAGGTGTCAGAGCAGCCTGGACAGAATGAGCAGGGCTCGCCCTGACTGTGGGCACAGAGGCTGTCAGGGGAGGAGCGGGGGAGAAGGGAAGAGGGTAAGGATGGAGCCCTCAGGAGCAAGGAGGGGAGGAGGCCTCACGAAGGAGACAGAAAAAGAGAAGGAATGGACATGGGCCAGACAGGGGAGGAGGAGAAGCGGAGCGCTCCAGGGGAGGGACCACAAAGAGGGTGGGCTCCAAGGATGCGGGCTGCAGGAGGCCCTGCAGGTGGGCATGAGGACGGATGGGCAGGACCTCAGTGGTGACAGGGGCCATGCCCAGC
>SJXQ01005676.1:127502-147106 GCA_006408695.1 Aepyceros melampus
GTCAGGACGGCTCCTGGAGAAAAAGCTAGTCTCTGTGCTTCCTCGGAGAAAAGGATGTGGCCCAGACAGACCGAGCGGCCTGTCAAACGCTGGGCCCTGGGCCAGGGGGACCTGCCCTCCTGACGCACTCCCCTCCCCTATTCGCTCACATCTCAAAGCAGCTACTTTCCTGGGCCAAGTCTGTGCTTCTGATGCAGACCGTGGAGGAGGCCCCGGAGCAGAGGGCTGGTGCACCAAGTGGCTCATGTCATAAAGAAGCATCGTACGACTGCGTTCCGCCCAGCCTGAAAAGCTTCTCCAAACACACTCACGGAAAGTGCGTTCTGGAGGCACTTTGGAAAGCAGGATTTTCTGAGGTTTACAAAAGGATTTGTTGAGAAAGCATGAACCGTCACTGGAGAAGGGTAATGTGTGTGGTTATATGAGATTGATAGCGCAGTGGTCACACATGCTCACGTGCTCACACACACGTGCACGCATGACAGCTCAAGTGTGGACCTCCTGGTGACCCTGCACCCGATCACCAGCGGGGGGACTCTGCTATTCTGACCTGGATTCTCTACTGCGTTCCGCCCAGCCTGAAAAGCTTCTCCAAACACACTCACGGAAAGTGCGTTCTGGAGG
The DNA here is from genome assembly GCA_006408695.1 of Aepyceros melampus. Lineage (NCBI taxonomy): Eukaryota > Metazoa > Chordata > Mammalia > Artiodactyla > Bovidae > Aepyceros > Aepyceros melampus. Next base: position 128,127 of record SJXQ01005676.1, read on the forward strand.
CACTTTGGAAAGCAGGATTTTCTGAGGTTTACAAAAGGATTTGTTGAGAAAGCAGGAACCGTCACTGGAGAAGGGTAACTGTGTGTGGTTATATGAGATTGATAGCGCAGTGGTCACACATGCTCACGTGCTCACACACACGCACACGCATGACAGCTCAAGTGTGGACCTCCTGGTGACCCTGCACCCGATCACCAGCGGGGGGACTCTGCTATTCTGACCTGGATTCTCCTTCTTCTAGGCTCTGATCATCCCAGGCTGTCTCAGTGGACATCATTCCAAGTTTAAACCTCATGACAGGGCTTGCCTGATGGCTCAGTGGTGAAGAATCTGCCTGCTGAAGCAGAGGGACACGGGTTCGATCCCTGGTCCAGGAAGATCCTACATGTCGTGGGATAGCTGAGCCCATGCATTGCAGCTATCAAGCTTGTGCTCTAGAACCCAGGAACGACAACTGTCGAGTCCTCGTGCTGTGACCACTGAAGCCCGTGAGCCCTGGAGCCTGTGCTTGGCAACAAGAGAAGCTGCTACGGTGAGAAGCCTGGGCACCCCAGCTGCAGAGTAGCCCCCTGCAACCAGAGAAAAGCCCTGGCAGCAAGGAAGACCCAGCACAGTCAAAAATAAGCAGATATTAAAAAAAAAAAAAGACATGACTATCTGAAAAGAAATTGGTTAGACTTTGATCTGAAAGTACTCAGAGTCCCATTTACATTCATTTTTTTAAAATTAAAAACATCAAAAACATTTTGTATTGGGATATAGCCAATTAACAGTCTGTGGTAGTTTCAGCACAGTTTCAGTTTGCCGTGGTAAACAGCAAAGGGGCTCAGCCATACATATACATGTATCCATTGGGAGGTTTCTACCAGGCTCACGTCTATCAAAGAGCCTTTCAAATGAGCTCTCCTAGCTGCCCCGTGAGCTCAGAGATGACCAGTAGGTTAGGAAGTGACCAAGAGACACTGCTTGTGCTCGGGCTTCCCTGGTGGCACAGATGGTAAAGAGTCTGCCTGCACTGTGGGAGACCTGAGTTCAATCCCTGGGTCAGGAAGATCCCCCGGAGAAGGAAATGGCTACCCACTCCTGCATCCTTGCCTGGAAAATTCCGTGGACAGAGGGGACTGGTGGGCTACAGTCCCTGGGTTCTCAAAGAGTTGGACATGACTGAGCAGCTTCACTTTCTTCACGAGAGACACTGCAGCTCTCCCTCTGTCTTTACGTCAGTCAGGGTCTGCTCTGCCATGTGGGGGGCCCTGCGCTTCCCACCCGAGTACACGCTGAGCCAGGATTTCTTGTGGGCAGAAACGTGGACATTCAGATGCACTCTCTGCATGAGGGCATTAACCACCATTGTCCATGGCAGCTCTAGAGAGCCCTGTGACTTGATCTCAAGGTGGCCTTCACCTAGGCACCCCCAGAAGCACTCATACACCCCAGCAAGCCTTGAAAGGACCTTTTCAGAAGAATCTGATTCACTTGGTGTGGTGGGACTCAAGTCCACAATTTTTAAAATGCTCCAAAAGTTTGTTCCAACTGCAAGTGTGACCTCTGGCCTTCCTTGGACAGAGGCTGATGTCAAGGTGCAAGCACAGTGTCTCGTGTTAAACCGCCTGCTAGTCTTAGGGCTGGATTCCTCACCTTTGAATGTCTGTACACTCTGTTCAGCTCACAGAAAATTGACCTGGCTTATCACCCTCCTCCAAGATGTTTTATTATAGAATGGTAAAATAGGCAAGGAAGCACAAGCTGGAATCATGATTGCTGGGAGAAATATCAATAACCTCAGATATGCAGATGACACCACCCTTATGGCAGAAAGTGAAGAGGACCTAAAGAGCCTCTTGATGAAAGTAAAAGAGGAGAGTGAAAAAGTTGGCTTAAAGCTCAACATTCAGAAAATGAGGATCATGGCATATGGTCCCATCACTTCATGGCAAATAGATGGGAAAACAGTGGAAACAGTGGCTGACTTTATTTTTCTGGGCTCCAAAATCACTGCAGATGGTGACTGCAGCCATGAAATTAAAAGACGCTTACTCCTTGGAAGGAAAGTTATGACCAACTTAGACAGCATATTAAAAAGCAGAGACATTACTTTGCCAACAAAGATCCATCTAGTCAAGGCTATGCTTTTTCCTGTGGTCATGTATGGATGTGAGAGTTGGACTGTGAAGAAGGCTGAGCACTGAAGAATTGATGTGTTTGAACTGTGGTGTTGGAGAAGATTCTTAAGAGTCCCTTGGACTGCAAGGAGATCCAACCAGTCCATTCTGAAGGAGATCAGTCCTGGGTGTTCATTGGAAGGACTGATGTTGAAGCTGAAATTCCAATACTTTGGCAACCTGATGCAGAGAGCTGAGTCATTTGAAAAGATCCTGATGCTGGGAAAGATTGAGGGCATGAGAAGGGGATGACAGAGGATGAGGTGGTTGGATGGCATCACCGACTCGATGGACATGGGTTTGGGTGGACTCTGGGAGTTGGTGATGGACAGGGAGGCCTGGTGTGCTTCAGTTCATGGGGTCGCAAAGAGTCGGACATGACTGAGTGACTGAACTGAACTGAAAATAGCCAAGAGTGGCAAATAGCTTTCTCCTTCCTGACTCAGAGGATCTGCTGCCTGCAAGACTTACTGCTGAGAGTCTGAGCGAGTGAGTGAAAAAAGAAAGTGAAGTTGCTCAATCATGTCCGACTCTTTGAAACCCCATGGACTGTAACCTACCAGGCTCCTCTGACCATGGGATTTTCCAGGCAAGAATACTCAAGTGGGTTGCTATTTCCTTTTCCAGGGGACCTTCTCAACCCAGGGATCAAACCCGGGTCTTCCACATCACAGGTAGACGCTTTTACCAGCTGAGCCACCAGGGAAGTCTCATGAGTGAGTGAGGCCCTGCCACAAGAGCCAGAGAGGGACCCCCAGCCTGGGTGTGGAGTTTCCCCCATCAAGCCCCAGCGGGGGGATGTACTGGGAGTAGAAGGAAGAGAAGAGAATGAGCACAGTCAGTCTTATTTGGTCGCCAGTCGGACCCACCATCTCACTGTCTTCACACCTTCCCGCCGTGGGGAGGGGACCCCGTGTTGTTCCGTGGCTCAGTCGTGTCTGACTGTCTCTTGGCCATCCCAGGGACCGCAGCACGCCGGGCTTCCCTGTCCTTCACTACCTCCCGGAGTTTACTCAGACTCACGTCCTTTGAGTCGGTGATGCCGTCTAACCATGACGGCCCCTTCTCCTCCTGCCCTCCATCTTTCTCCAAAGTCCAAAATCAAGGCTGTGCCACGCTGTCTCTAAAGACGCTGAGGGAGGGTCCTCTGTGAGTCTCCCCACATCTGAGGGCTCCAGGAGTTCCCTGCCTGGGGCTGTGTCCCTCAGCCTCTGCTTCAATCCCCACATGGCTGTCATCTCTCTGTATCCCCCCTTGCCCTCTCCTCTTCTCAGAAGGACAGCAGTCACTGCATTTGGGGCTGTGGATGAGAAATGTCACCCCCGTGTCAGTGAGCAGAGGATGCTGCCACCATCAAGCATCGGCCCCTGCAGCCACCCCACTGTGCACCCTGAGGGGATTCATAGGCCGTGCCACGCTGTCTCTAAAGACGCTGAGGGAGGGTCCTCTGTGAGTCTCCCCACATCTGAGGGCTCCAGAAGTTCCCTGCCTGGGGCTGTGTCCCTCAGCCTCTGCTTCAATCCTCACATGGCTGTCATCTCTCTGTATCCCCCCTTGCCCTCTCCTCTTCTCAGAAGGACAGCAGTCACTGCATTTGGGGCTGTGGATGAGAAATGTCACCCCCGTGTCAGTGAGCAGAGGATGCTGCCACCATCAAGCATCGGCCCCTGCAGCCACCCCACTGTGCACCCTGAGGGGATTCAGGGTGGAGGGAAGCAGGAGGCCAGCCCTCGATGGTTAGCATGTGCATCAGAGGGATGGTTTTCATTGTTTTTATTGCAGTGTAGTTGATTTACAATATTGTGTTAATTTCTACTGTACAGCAAAGTGACTCAGTTATGCATACACATGTATGTATATAACCTTTTTCAGATTCTTTTCCATTATACTTTATTATGTAAATAGCACAGTTCCTTGTGCTTTACAGCAGGACCTTGCTGATTATCTGTTTTATATATAGTGGTGGTTATACAGTCTCTAATTCGTGTCTGACTCCTGTGACTCCATGGGCTGTCGCCTGCCAGGCTTCTCTGACCATGGGATTCTCCAGGCAAGAATCCTGGAGTAGAGTTGCCTTATATGTAGTAGTTTGTATCTACTATATGCCCAGACTCTTGCATTTTCCCATACCCAGAAAAGCACTAAATTCATTTACTTGAGATGTCTAGTTTTCCTTTGATTAACATCTTGATGCTCCAACTACCGATTTTTATTGCAAAAACTCCTATATATCCTGGCTCGTCCATCACCTCTTTGGAGGAGTCCCTCAGAGCTTTTCTGAGAGGCTGCCTCCCAGGCTTAAGTCCTCAGCAAGTCTGCCAAATAAAACATAATTGTCAACTCTTAGTTGTGCTTTTTGTTTTTTTCACTCAACAAGGTCCACTTAAATCCAGGATAATCTCTTCTAGGAGAAGGCAATGGCACCCCACTCCAGTACTCTTGCCTAGAAAATCCCATGGGCGGAGGAGCCTGGTAGGCTGCAGTCCATGGGGTCGCTAAGAGTCTGATACGACTGAGCGACTTCACTTTCACTTTTCACTTTCATGCATTGGAGAAGGAAATGGCAACCCACTCCAGTGTTCTTCCCTGGAGAATCCCAGGGATGGCGGAGCCTGGTGGGCTGCCGTCTGTGGGATCACACGGAGTCAGACACAACTGAAGCAACTTAGCAGCAGCAGCAGCAGCAGCAGAGATCCTTAACTAGTCACATCTGCAAAGACCCTATTTCCAAATAAGTTTACAGGTGCCAGGGCAGAACCAGGGAGGAGGGTGTCAGTATTAAACCCACTACAAGGGGGTAGCCAGGCCACCCTTATTTCACAGAGGACACAGGAGGAAGAGTTACTGATAAGGACACAAAACTGGAAAGAAGCAGAGCTCACCGCTGGTAAGTGCGACAGTGAGTCTGAGTGTTTGTTCTAAAGAAGGAGAAAGAGAACTCCCAGACATCTGATGACACCCAGAGCAAAGTTCAGTCTCCAGAAATGGCACTGGTTTTGACCCTCCCAAAACTAGGGCACTTATGTAGATTCTTTTGATCTGTAAACTGTAGGCCACTGTCCAGGGCAGGGCATCCAGCAGGCAGCCACCCTCCCAGCCAGGATCTGTGACATGGTCCCCAGTGACGGTACCACGAAATAGAAAGATGCTGCTTTAGCAAATACACTCACTGTTGATTCTCCCTGAATAGGTAAGGACGCTTCCCATGCTAATTAACCAAGACTCACAGGCAAGTCTCTCAACCTGGGGCTCATGAGGCAGCCTTAATTTATGAGGATTGATCATAAATCCTCATTTAATGCAAATCATTCCACAGCTCGTGGGGAATATGTCAGCTGTCACCAGCCCAGGGGCTTCGCTTCGCTGCCTCAGTGAGTTGAGCCTGATGCTTGGAGAGAAGGCATGTGAACCAGCCTCTGGAAAAATTACAGAAATCTAGGAAGAGACATCCGAGATCTCCAGACCACTGATCCAAGACTGAAGGGCTGACAACAGAAAACGTGACACCAGCGGGATGGATCCATCAGGGTGCTCTTGCTGCTGAGAGGCAGAGGGAAGTGGGAGAGAAGGAAATATGGAAAGTTAATTAACCTGCCAAATTTAGAATCCTTCACCTGTAATTTGGAGGCAGAAAGAGATGACAGGGAAACAAAGGAGAAGCATTTCTCACCTGCAAAGAGCATTTAGCAGCTTACCCTCCAATCCCAATACTGGACCTGAAGACACATGTGTGCTGAGTCACTTCAGTCCTGTCTGACTCTTTGTGACCTCGTGGACTGTAGCCCACCAGGCTCCTCTGTCCATGGGATTCTCCAGGCAAGAATACTGGAATGGGTTGCCTTCTCCTCCTCCAGGGGATCTTCCCAACCCAGGGATTGAACCCGTGTCTCTTATGTCTCCTGCATTGGCAAGCTGGATCTTTACCACTAGTGCCACAGGACAGAGAAATTAGGAGACAAGACAGAAGTCATCCTACTCCTCAGGCCAGGCTGTTGGTAGAAGCCAGGCTCCTGATGCAGCTCACCCCACTATACCCAAAAAGTAGGTTTCCCACTAAGAGCTGCCATATTTCCCTCTGACTTTAATCAATACCAGCTGAGGACTTCACTTTCTTCCAAAACCAGTGGCCGGTCTCCGAATGTATTGGTGTAGATCTTAGCCTGGGCATCGGGTTACAGATGGCTGAGCTGAGCGGTGTCAGATGGAACTTCAGGTTCGTTGTGTGGCTACTTCTGCAAAGATGTGCAAGTGTGACAAAGCAGAGCCCACAGATTGGTTTTCAGCAGTCGGGGGCAGCCTCCAACACCATTAAATGAATGCTCCAGAATGTTACAGACACAGGACGGTATCTGTCCAAAGCACTTGATGTTGCTGGTGTGAGTCCACATTTTAGATCTGATTCACTCTCGCATACTGCTGCCCCAAGGATTCTGCTTCTGACCGTCTCCTCGGCTCACGCCAAGGGGCCAGCTTCCAGGCGCCCCGCCCACCCGCCCCCCACCACGTCCAGACGGATGACCCGCACAGCCTACTTTCCAACCAGGTCTCTCAACTGTCCGAACAGAGCGGATGCCCTGGTGCCTCCCCTCCCTGCACACCTGCTCTTCCCGCTTCAGCTCTGGGGGCTGGATTTCAGCCCCACCATCCGTTCAGCCTGGATTGGAGGGTGTCACCCTCTCTTGGGTCTCAGGCTAGCCTGCCATCTCCACCTAAACCCCTCTTTGTCTCCCCCTTCTAATTTCTTAACTCATTTGATTGCTTTCTCCCCATCGCCCATCTCCCACCACTGAGGTCCTCTTTGGAGACTTTTCCAGGAAGCCCCTGACCGCTGTCTCACCACCCGAGTCCCAGTGGAGAACAGCCCTCCCAATGCTGCACCCACGTGCCCACGTGCCACCTGAGAGCCTCCCTGGCTTCCACGCCCACAGAGGAGGGACGCTCAGCGTGACTCGCAGGTTGTCCGCAGTCCCATCACCCTTGGTCTCATCCACACCTCATCCTAGGAATGCAGACCACACACCTCCTGCCCTCCACGCCATTTCACGGCCCTGCACCTGTTCACCTGCCTGCCCCCCGCCTGCACTGCCCTTCTCCCCATCACCTGCCTGGCCAGCTGCATCCTTGAAAAATGCTTTCAGGCTTCTAACCTGTAAAGTCTTCTCTGAACACCCACCACCTCCGCCCCCCACCACCCCGCAACAAGGTCAGTTCATTTACGCCCCCGTCACCACCTGGACTGTCTCGCATCCCACATGTACATACTGTGCTATTTAAAATGGAGAACCAGCAAGGGCCTGCTGTGTAGAGCAGGGAACTCTGCTCCACACTATGTGGCAGCCTGGGTGGGAGCGGGGATCGGAGAACGGATGCGTGTGTGTGTGTGGCTGAGTCCTTTTACTGCACACCTGAAGCTGTCGGTTCAGTCGCTCAGTCATGTCCAGCTCTGCGACCCCGTGGACTGCAGCCTGCCAGGCCTCCCTGTCCATCACCAGCTCCCATAAATTCCTCAAACTCATGTCCATTTAGTTGGCAATGCCATCCAACCATCTCATCCTCTGTCGTCCCCTTCTCCTCCTGCCTTCAACCTTTCCCGGCATCAGGGTCTTTTCCACTGAGTCAGTTCTTCCCATCTGGTGGGAGCGGGGATCGGAGAACGGATGCGTGTGTGTGTGTGGCTGAGTCCTTTTACTGCACACCTGAAGCTGTCGGTTCAGTCGCTCAGTCATGTCCAGCTCTGCGACCCCGTGGACTGCAGCCTGCCAGGCCTCCCTGTCCATCACCAGCTCCCATAAATTCCTCAAACTCATGTCCATTTAGTTGGCAATGCCATCCAACCATCTCATCCTCTGTCGTCCCCTTCTCCTCCTGCCTTCAACCTTTCCCGGCATCAGGGTCTTTTCCACTGAGTCAGTTCTTCCCATCAGGTGGCCAAAGGATTGGAGTTTCAGCTTCAGCATCATTCCTTTCAATGAACACCCAGGACTGATCTCCTTTAGGATGGACTGGTTGGATCTCCTTGCTGTCCAAGGGACTCTCAAGAGTCTTCTCCAACACCACAGTTCAAAAGCATCAATTCTTTGGCACTCAGCTTTCTTTATAGTCCAACTCTCACATCCATATATGACTACTGGAAAAACCACAGCTTTTATCAGAACATTGTTGATTGGCTATTTCCCAATACAAAATAAAAAGTTAAAAAAAAATCCCCCAGACGCAAAACGAGGGAAGGCATGCAGAGTTCTCTGTAAGTCTGAAACCTGGTCTCACGGCCGAGGTCAGACTCTGGTGCCGCTGGGGCGTCCAGGTTGTGAAGATGGGCAGTGGACTCCCAGGGTGGTCCCCCCACTGCCTCCCCCCACCTCTGATCTCAGTGCTGCCAGCCTGAGGGCCTGTTTAGTAGCCACACACACCCCACCCCGCAAACTGCCCAGTGCTTTTTCTCATCCTTGGAAAGAAGCCCAGCATCGTCTGCCTAAAAGACCCTGCCCGCCCCAGCTTCATCTCAGTCCCTTCTCTCCCTCTCTCCTCCCAATGTGGACCATTCCCATCGGACCCCTCCATCCCCGGACACCCCACTCCGCCTTCGTTGCCTGCCCTTCCCCCATCCCTGGCACACCTGACCCTTCAAGTCTCCTCTAAACTCCCCTCTCCCCTAGTCATCGTCCTCGTTTGAGATTTCTGGCTTGCCGGCCGCCTCCCCCACCCACTGACGCAGTCAGCCCCGAGACAGCAGGACCACACAGGCCTCGTCCAGTAGATCAAGGGCCCAGAGGCTCACTACCACTTACTGAAGGGGTGAAGGAATGATGCTGGTCGCGGTTAAGCATTGTGGAAAGACTGGCTTTGGGGCCAGCTCGATGAGGGTATGAAACAGAATTTCCAAAATCTGTCTACAGCAGAGCCGCCTTCCCTGGGAAGAAGCCCCAGATGAAAGGCACCACGTCACAAGGTTGCAGGGATTAAGTCAGATAAGGGGTTTGAGGAGCCAAGCCCAGTGTCTGGCACGGAGCAAGACGCTCATTAGCCCTTCATTTTTGTAAGATATAGTTAAGCCAAGAGTATGTGTGTTTCAATCCTTTCCAGAACCGACTCTGGCCGTCATTCCTCCAAACTCCGAAAAGGTGAGGCTCACTACCACTTACTGAAGGGGTGAAGGAATGATGCTGGTCGCGATTAAGCATTGTGGAAAGACTGGCTTTGGGGCCAGCTCGATGAGGGTATGAAACAGAATTTCCAAAATCTGTCTACAGCAGAGCCGCCTTCCCTGGGAAGAAGCCCCAGATGAAAGGCACCACGTCACAAGGTTGCAGGGATTAAGTCAGATAAGGGGTTTGAGGAGCCAAGCCCAGTGTCTGGCACGGAGCAAGACGCTCATTAGCCCTTCATTTTTGTAAGATATAGTTAAGCCAAGAGTATGTGTGTTTCAATCCTTTCCAGAACCGACTCTGGCCGTCATTCCTCCAAACTCCGAAAAGGCCTCGTGTTTCAGCTCAACCCTGAGTCATCCAAAGCAGCTCATTACATACACACACAAACACAAAAAAAGTGCTCACTTTATACCTTTCTCATGCATCCAGAGTTCCAAAAAGACTCTAATGATATGTTTGGAAGCAAATGTTTCTTTTTCAGCAGGTAGAAAATACAAGATGAATTTGAAAGCGCCACTTGGAAGGAAGATGGTGACTTCTGTGTCTTTTGCCGGTGGAAACTGAAGCCAAAGAAAGACTCCAAAGAGAAGAGGAATCCGAATAGGAAATGGAAAGAAAGAAAATAAGACAATGGCATTCCACCCTCAGTCCTGTCTTTGCTTTGAAACCTCCTCCTCGTCAAATTCTAAAAGGAAAAAACTCCCTTTCTTGGGAATGGTTAGAAAGCTTACCAGAAAAGTTTAGGAAATGGTGGCGAAGCATAATTTATGGCAGTAAAGACAAATGTCTGTCAAGGAAGACAATGTACAAAAAGGGAGAGACAGACGCCCCGAAACAACAGTGCCCGTGGAAGGGCTGAGTGGGGACACCGGGCCTGGCACCACTGGGCCCAGGAATAAAGCAGTATCGCACAGCTATCACCCGGAAAGAGGCCACACGAACGTGGTGAGGAGGCGGCCCGCCAGAGAAGCCTCGGCGGGGGTGTGGACAGCCCTTGACGGATGGCTGGGCCGCCAGGGGCATGGTGCACAGCAATAAAGAGACATCTGGTAAACTCACTCTCTGGCAGGGAGGGGCCCACGGTGCGCGAAGGCTCCCGCCCACCCCAGGTCCCTGTGGATGGGGGCGTGTTCCCTGATCAGGGACGTCAGACACACAACAGCAACAGAAGTAACCTCGGCAGCCTTGCTCCCAAACCCGCAGGCTGAGCTGAGGGTGGGGGGCTCAGGGCCCAAACCTCCAGCTCCTGAGCACGTGGGCAGGGCCCCTTGCACACGCCGCAGGCCTGACTTCTGAACTCAGAGGTTCAAAGCAACAAATAGGACAGGTTCAAAGCCTGCCCTCCCTGGGTCTGGAAGATTCCCCTGGAGGAGGGCATGACAAACACTCCAGTCTTCTTGCCTGGAGAACCCTGAGGAGCCTGGCGGGCTACTGTCCGTAGGGTCGCAGAGCTGGACGTGCCTGATCCAAGGTGGCACGCGTGCGCGTTTATGATGACTTACTACGGAAGCCCCAGGGAGCGGATGCACGCAGCTTCTGCAAGTCCAGCCAGACTCAGAAAGGTGAAAACCGCCAGAAGTCAGTGCAAAGGACAGCCCCTCGCCCCCCCAGCAGCCCTGTCCTCCTTCCAGCAGCCACCTGTGGGGGTCAGCTGACAGTGAAGAAATCACAGATCAGAACAGTGCAGTTTTTTTCTCCAGGTCACCCTGGAAAAGTCGAGAGCAAGTTTACCAAGACTTCACTGAGCTCTCCATGTCGCCCCTACCTCCTCTGCTGCAGCTCCAGAGCTTTCCCTGGGGTCACCTGGGGGCCCCGCAGGCTGACATTGCTGCCCCCAGTGCCCCTACCTCCCCAGCTTCTCCCAGACAATAATTATTGCAGGAAACCAACCAACCCCTTCACACAGCGTGGGGCTGCGAGGTGCCTGAAGCCTGCCCATGGGATAGCAGCCGAACGTACACAAAGAAAGGACTCCATTTCCAGGAATAGTCTAGAAGAATTCTCTGGAAGGAATTAAGCCAGACAGGTTCGTTTCTCACCTGAGTCTGCAGAGCGAGCTAAGGATGGCGGTGTCTGTCGTGAGGGGCCAGGGTGGGTGCACTGGGCTGAACAGGGCCCCCAGGTTCACGTGCATCGGGAACCTCAGAAATGTGATCTTATTTGGAAACAGGGTCTCTGCAGCTGTAGTTAGTTACACTGAGATGAGGTCCTCGGGGATCACGGCGGGCTCCGTTCCAACAGGACTGGTGTTTTCATCACAGGGGACAGACACACGGGGCAGGCCACGTGACCAGAGACGGGGGGCCGCAGTCACGCAGCCACAGGAGGACGCAGCCAGGAGGGGCCTGCCCTGGAGCCTGCGCAGGGCCTGTGCTGCCACCTTGATTTCACGGTTTCTGGCCAGAACGGCAGGAGAAGAAACATCTGTCTTTAAGCCCCTACTACTCTGTCACAGAGGCCGCAGGCAGCCAGCACCGTGGGCAGTCTCTCCCCACGCTGTGGGGTCCAGCAGGCTTGCCAGGTGGAGATCTGCCTGCCCACCCCATCCTCCCCACTCCCTGGCCCTGTGGCCGTGGTGAGGTCACCTGCCCTGCCTCCTTTCCCCAACCTGTGAAATGAATGGGGGTGATGAGCTGTATGAGTTAAACTGTGGTGTTGGAAAAGGACTTTTGAGAGTCCCTTGGACTGCAAGGAGATTCAGCCAGTCCATCCTAAAGGAGATCAGTCCTGAATATTCACTGGAAGGACTGATGCTGAAGCTGAAGCTCCAATACTTTGGCCACCTGATGTGAAGAGCTGACTCACTGGAAAAGACCCTGATGCTGGGAAAGATTGAAGGCGGGAGAAGGGGATGACAGAGGATAAGGTGGTTGGATGGCATCACCGATTTGGCAGACATGAGTCTGAGCAAGCTCCAGGAGTTGGTGATGGACAGGGAGCCCTGGCATGCTGCAGTCCATGAGTCGCAAAGAATCAGACACAACTGAGCGACTGAACTGAACTGATGAGCGGGTATTGAGGTGGAGGTCCATAAGGCCTCAGGGACAGCTCAGCCACCCACATTGCCTGCCCTCCTCCTGTCATGTGGGACCCGTCCCTCTCCGGGGAGTCCCCAGGGAGCCCCAGGATAGGGGTTCCGCCGTCCAAGTCTCCCTGTCCCTCCGCTCATCCCCTCCTGACTCTGGGCTCCTGTGGGAGGAGGAGGGCTGACTTCCTCTGGGAACTTTCGCATCCCACCCCCAGAGCGGCCGCCCGCTGCCCCAGATGCCCCACAAGGCCAGGATCAGCCGGGCCAGCCTGTATGGGTCAGGCTCTCTCCCTGTGTTCCTCCAGGCAGTGATCCCTCTCAGCCCCTCACCCAGGCCCCTCTGCTGGGTTCAGAAGCTGGGAGCTCAACACTTGCCTGCCTCCTCGGCTTAACATCCATTTCCCGACCTGCCCAGGACCAAGGGGCGCCCAGCACTGGAAGCCCAGTGCTAAACCAGCACCGTCTCGGCAGGCCAGGACAAGCTGTTCACACTCCTCTCCAGCCTTGTCAGGACCCCGAGTCTGGCAGAAAGTCTGCCCCAAATCCCGGAGTCTTGGGGAGTGGCACCCCTGTGCCAAACCCACCCAGGGATCACCCTCCCCGCCTCCCCACGTACCCACAGCCCGCACTGAGCACAGGCTGTGTCAGGAGGCGAGAAAGTCAGCTCACGTTTCCTCAACCCTGGTCTGGAGACCTTTGTCTTCTGGGCCCCACCTGATCACCATCTTCTCACTGATGGGTTGGTCCTTGGAAACCCAGCAGCTGCCGGTCAGCACAGGGAGGGCCCCGGGCACAGCTGCTGGTCTGATGCCTGGGCCCCCGACATCACTGAAGTGTAGGCTCTTCGCTCCCCAGGCCCAGCACTGACCACCGATCCTGTGTGATCCTGCCAGCCCCCAGGGAGGAGGACACACACTGTTGGGGGGAGCAGGGTTGGGAGAGTGGGGTGGTGCAGAAGATGTGCAGGAAGGAGGACCTGAAAGCCACTCTGGAGGGGGCAGGGGTCGGGCAGGTCTGAATCACCCTCCCCTCTGACCCCAGCATCACAAGCTGGTCCCCAGAGCAGCTCACCCAAATCCCACCATGCACCCCGCTTCCACACCCCACAGAGAGCACAACTACACTCTAAGCCTCACTTTTAACTCTCAGCCACCACCGCCCCCGCCAGCTTAGCTCCTTCCCAGCTTGCCTGGCAGGCGGTGACCCTGCAGGGACAGGCTCCTGATCACGCTTCTGGGAAACAGAGGAATGAGAGAAACTAACTTACTGGCCCTGCCCACGATGTCTCTCCCGTGTTGATGCATTAGTTATGTGGTCCCTTTTCCATGACACTGGGCTGAACTTGAGAGAGAAAAAACTATCAGAGAGTCTAGGGGTCCCGGGTATGGGGGGACATACTTCTCACACGTGACGGTCGTTGGCTCTACTACTGCACCCATTTTACAGATGGGAAAACTAAGGCTCAAAGACAAATCATTTTACCAGGGTCATGCAGCCAGGGCAGCTTCTTTCCTGAGGACTGACGGGTGCCTGTGTGTTCATTCAGGACCCAACCCCACACTGGGACTCTTCCAAGGACAGGAGCTCCTTAGGTGTGGGGAGACAGCAACCAGCAAATGCCAGGAGCTCCTGCCCTCGGAAGAGTCCCAGTACGGGGACAGGCCCTGAATGAACACATAGGCACCCGTCAGTCCTCAGTAAAGAAGCCTAAAGCAGGGTGCCTGGAGGCAGGCCTTCGATGCCTGTCTGCTACACAGATGGTCACAAAGTTTCTTAAGCAAAAGAAATCCTTTACCTGACTCCCCAGAATCTTGCATGGAATTGCAGCAAGACATGCTGACCCAAAGTGCTTTCCCTGGAAGGGGTGGGACTACGGAGGGTCCCCAGTGCCCCTCATGCGTGCCAGGTCAGCCCCCTCCAGACCCTGAGGTCTAGGAAACATCAGGGTCTGTGGGCCCCAGGGAGAACCTCAGAGCAAGGCTGGGATCACGTTCCCCTCCACAGGCTCTGCGGCCCTGACTTCAGCTGGGAGCCAGGCACCACAGTCAGGAGGAGCCAGGGGCGGCCCCCTCCCCAGCCCCATCCTGCCCACTCTGGTGCTTCCACACTGAGAGGGAGACGCTGAGAGCCTGGCACCCCCGTAGAGATGGGGCCCTTCCAGGGTGCTTTCCTGAAGACGGATGACGGTGACAAATGGCCCTCTTGTCTAAAAGGCTCAGATGTCCGTAACGGTGGCACCCAGGCCATGGCACATTAGTGGGTCCTGAGAAAAGGGGGCCCCGGGCTGCCTCCCCAGGCCTTCATTCACACATCGGCGCTCTTTCCAAGGTGGAGACGGATCCAGCCAAGGAGTCAGCGAGGGAGATGACTGGTTGGTTTCTGAGCAGGGATGGCAGGTTCCCTGGGGACTTCAGAGAAACCTTTAACTGTGTTTAAGCTGGAGGCTGATGTGCAGAGGGATGCTGAAATAAGGGTGCCAGCTCGGGGGAAAGTGTCTTGAGCCCCATCCGCAGCTTCAGCTCATTCCTGCTGTTGCTGCTGCTGCTGCTGCTGCTAAGTCGCTTCAGTCGTGTCCGACTCTGTGCGACCCCATAGACGGCAGCCCACCAGGCTCCCGGTCCCTGGGATTCTCCAGGCAAGAACACTGGAGTGGGTTGCCATTGCCTTCTCCAATGCATGAACGTGAAAGTGAAGTCGCTCAGTCGTGTCCGACTCTTCACGACCCCGTGGGCTGCAGCCCGCCAGGCTCCTCCGTCCCTGGGATTTTCCGGGCAGGAGCGCGGGGTCCCCTGAATCCTCTAAACCCGTTTGCTGGCCTCTCTCTGTCTCCTCCTCCTCTCTCCTTCCTCCAACTTTTATTGTTCGTGCCAGCTCCTTTCCCGGGCTGCATCCAGTGCTCGCTCCAGAACAGCTGATGGATTGGATTAAAAAGCTGAAATGATTAAAGGGAAATCAAGGTCAGGAAGCCTGGTACCGTCTGTGATCAGTTTCCCAAGATTACAAACAGGCAGGATGAGGCGGGAGGGGCCCTAGCTGGGAGGCGATGGAGAGGCACCCAGTCCTGCTGAGAGCAGAGGGGACGCTTGAGCCCGGGGCCCCAGCGGCCTGCCCGGCCTGGTCTCCTACCTGGTGGACATAGGGTCACGTCCTCCCTGTGGCCCAGCCCCCTTAGGCGGCACCTTAGGTCACCTCGGCGTGCGTTTGCCTCTGAGCTACGCCCTTACCTTGGCACCCAGTGCCTCCTGCTCCTGACACAAGCTGGGGGCTCATCAGGGCTCCTCCTCGACCCCCCTCCCAGCCCCACCCATCTTTCCCAGGTGGACGCCTCCTCCTCTCCATTCCCACCCTCCCTGGGGACCAGGGGCCGTGGCTGCCCCAGCTTTGCCCCGCAGGAGCTCAATCAGTGTCTGAGGCCAAGTCCCTGAAGGTCACAGTGACATCCTGAGATGACACCCCATGCCCCCCATGCTTCATGTCCCAGCCCTGAAGTTGGCATCCTTAATTAAACCACACGCTCCGCTCACACCTTAAATACAGTCCCCCAAGTAGCCCCCCAATTGTTTCTAAGAACGAAACCATCCAGAAGAATGTTAGGACAAAGCAGAAAGCCCAACCGATGTTTGCATTTCCAGTTGGCATGGCCGCCACTGGAGGGAAAGGCTCAGTTTCAGAAACTGGGCAGCCACCAGGCCCCCGCCCCCTCCCTGGTCTGCCCTCTCCTCCCCAAATGTTCCCCGGGAAGATTTCTAAGTCCTCAACATCCCATCTGAGCCCAGAAACCTCCCCCAAACCTGCACAGAGCAGGTGAGCACCAGGCTGCAGGGCAAAATGTGGATCCTGAAGAATGAGAAAGCCGTGCTCAGACGCTGGAAGGTCCTAGCACCCCGGGAGCCTCTGAGGAGCTGAGTTTACCTGTCTAGGCTTCCCATGTCAGTCCACAGGTAGGATGTAAAGCAATTTACTCTCAGGGTTGAAGGTCACCCCCAGTTCAGGCACAAAACTCCTCCACACCATCCTAAGAAGTAGCTGAACACCTCTTGAATGCCTCTGTTGACCAGAGCCTCATCACCACTAATTCACAGTAATGACCTGGGGGAATCCCTGTACTGAGCCAGTCTCCGGCTCCTGGTCTTGGACCCCCATCTGGAAGCATGTGAAGGGGTCTAATCCACGTCCATGGGGCCTTTAAACAGGTGCCACCTCAGAAGGTGCGTATTTCCTGACCAACACTGCCCATCGACTTGGACACACTTGGCCAGTCCCACCCCCTCTTAAAGTCCAGCCTGGCGCCAGAGCCATCTGCAAATGTGCTCTGGCCGGGGCACAGCCCAGGGGACCTGCTCCCCCACCTTGGTATGATGCTTACTTCAGTCTCAGAGCTCAGGGGCATCAGAGCAGCCCGCCAGTCCTGACTTTACAGTCACAGCCACTGACTCCCCCGTGTCATTTTCAGATCTCCTGTTGTGAGGCCAACCCTTTCCCGTCCACTGTCCTTCGTCAGCTGGGCTCTTCTGAACCTTAGAGCGCGTCTTTAAAGTAACGTCTATTGTTGAAGGCTTCTTTCATAGCTCAGTTGGTAAAGAATCCACCTACAATGCAGGAGACCCCGGTTTGATTCCTGGGTCGGGAAGATCCGCTGGAGAAGGGAAAGGCTACCCACTCCAGTATTCTTAGGCTTCCCTTGTGGCTCAGCTGGTAAAGAATCTGCCAGCAATGCAGAAGACCTGGGTTCGATCCCTGGGTTGGGAAGACCCCTTGGAGAAGGGAAAGGCTACCCACTCCAGTATTCTGGCCTGGAGAATCCTATGAACTGTATAGTCCATTGGGTAGCAAAGAGTCCATGGGGTAGTCCATGACATGACTGAGCAACTTTCACTTTCACACTTTTCACTTTCATTGTTAGGGATAGTTAAGGACTTTGGGATGGACATGTACACACTGCTATATTTAAAATGGATAACCAGCAAGGACCTGGTGTATAGCATGCGGAACTCTGCTCCATGTTATGTGGCAGCCTGGATGGAAAGGGTGCCTGGGGGAGAACGATACATGTATATGCATGGCTGAGTCCCTTCGCTGTCCACCTGAAATTATCACAATATTGTCAACTAGCTATACCTCAATACAAAACAAAAAGTTTAAAGTCTGAAAAATTAAGGGATGTGAAAAGTTTTTTAAAGATATAAATAACCCCTGGTGGTGGCTCAGATGGTAAAGAATCTGCCTGCAATGTAGGAGACCTGGGTTTAACCCCTAGGGTGGGAAGATTCCCTGGAGAAGGCAACGGCAACCCACTCCAGTATTCTTGCCTGGAGAATTCTATGGAAAGGAGCCTGGCGGGCTATGGTCCATAGGGTCACAAAGGACGTGACTGAGAGACGCGTACTTTCACTGTCTATCAAGATACTTCAGTATATTAAAAGAAAGATATATAGGAAAGAGCACAATCCAGGCAAAAGAGGAAATTACAAGGATACAAAAGACAGAGCTAATGCCTCCAGTTCTTTGAAATAAGATGGCAAACTTTCACACAGAGCTTCCTGGAAGAGAGTGAGAGAAGGGAAACACAACAGGTTTCCACCAACAGGCTAAAGGAAGCAAGCAGGCCTCGAGTCAAGACCAGTGTTTCCCTGGCGGGAATTCAAAACTGGCAAAAGAGGAAATTACAAGGATACAAAAGACAGAGCTAATGCCTCCAGTTCTTTGAAATAAGATGGCAAACTTTCACACAGAGCTTCCTGGAAGAGAGTGAGAGAAGGGAAACACAACAGGTTTCCACCAACAGGCTAAAGGAAGCAAGCAGGCCTCGAGTCAAGACCAGTGTTTCCCTGGCGGGAATTCAAAACAGAGTGCGTCCATATTTTCTTAGGTGAGTTCTGTGATGAAACACAATGGGGACAGTTAGCGCCTGCGGGGTTCTTCCAGCCGGCGTTTCTCATCCTCAGGCTTGGGGAGGACAAGCCGTCTTCTGGCGCCGGCCCGGGGAGGCAGAGGCAGCCTGTTAGGACCACATTTCAGCACCTTCAGCTCAGTTCGCTGCAGAATTCAGCCCCCGGGGTCATTTTGGATCCGAGGGTGTTTCCAGCAAGCAGCCTCCTGCCGTTTGGAATTTTAATCAACAGGCCTTGCGAATGTGGTCGGTGTCCCTGGTCACAGGTTGAGCAGAAGGGAAGAGGGAGGAGTCACAGTCCCTCTACCGGGGGCCTTTGGCCAGAGGAGGCTGGCTTTGCATTCTGGCCAGAGTGGTCACACCGACCAGCTACCAGGGAGGAGAAGAGCCCCAAAGGGCCAGGAGCCCTGGACCTGGGGGTTGGAGGGGGCAGAAGCAGAGCGCACAGCCATGCGTGCATCCCGGGGGCCTGCAGAGCGGCTCTCAGCCCCCGGAAGCTGAAGAGCATCTCAGATGACTGACGCTCACCCTTTCCTCCAAGCCCTCACTCGGCCTCAACTGTGACGTCTTCCTTTCCAGTTTATTTTTCCCTTCTGTTTTTCTGAATATTATTTTCTACTTGTCTTTGTTGCTTTCATCCTTAGTTTAAAGATGAGGTCAGCAGGAAGAGGGGGCCTGCACCATCAGTTCCTCCTTCCAGGAGCCCCTGGACCCCCCTGCCCTCCCCCACACCCAGCCCCAGGCCTTCCACC
>SJXQ01005676.1:148264-164955 GCA_006408695.1 Aepyceros melampus
CACTTTGCCCTCACACCATCTTCCTGTTCTATATCTATGTTCTAATCTCCTCTTCTTAATAGACACCAGTCCTACTGGATTGGGCTTCCATGGTGGCTCAGAGGGTAAAGCGTCTGCCAGCAATGCAGGAGTCCTGGGTTCAATCCCCAGGTCAGGAAGATCCCCTGGAGAAAGCAATGGCAACCCGCTCCAGTATTCTTGCCTGGAGAATCCCATGGATGGAGGAGCCTGGTGGGCTACATACAGTCCATGGGGTCGCAAAGAGTCACACACGACTGAGCAGCTTCCCTTCCGGCTGGATTACCATCCACCATTAAATGGCAATCCACTCCAGTACTCTTGCCTGGAGAATCCCATGGATGGAGGAGCCTGGTAGGCTATAGTCCATGGGGTTGCAAAGAGTCAAACACGACTGAGTGACTTCCCTTCCAGCTGGATTAGCATCCACCATTAAGACCTCAGTGTGACTTAGTCACCTCTTTAAGGATTGTCTTCACACACAATCTGAAGCTCTGGGGTTAAGATTTCAACCTGCAAGTCTGGAAGCCATGGTTCAGCCCAGAATGTACCCCCTAACTGGGCACCTCCAAGGTAACCCTCTCCTTCCATCCACTCCGCTCAGCAGTGGTCCTCACAGCATTCCCCTGCAGTGAGAACAAACTCCCCATCCCTGCTTCAATCCCCACCTCCCAGCCCAGCCCTCATCTCCCTAATCCATCTGCCAAGTTGCCCCCAGTCACCAGGCTGCTTTTTCACTTAAACATCATTGCTGTGACTCTGCTCGTTGCAGGAGAAAAAGACTAATAATGTCTTTTCACCTGCTGACCCAGCTGCTTCCCCCTCCCCTGACCCTCTACCCTGCCCACCAGGCACCCTGAATTGATACAAACTCTCAGGCAGAGGTCAGAGCAGCTATTTCCCTCTCCCTAGACCCAATGTTTCTCTTGTCGCTTACTCCTTTACTTGGAAAACCAGATGACTCCTCCTCCTCCAAGAACCGCCCCCCCAAACACCCCTCCAGCGAAGGCATCCTACCCTCGCCCCCAGGTGATGGTCACGCCATGCTCTGTGTGCCCGAGGGCTTCAGGCAGACCCGTCCCCTGCACAAAGCTCGAGGGACGCTGTTTGCCCCTCTGTCACCCACTGACTCTAGCGGACAGAGGACAAAGCCTCTCCATCTCCACTCTTTATTTTTTAGGTTTACGTATGAGCTTTGCTTGCGCCAGGTCTTTGTGGCTGCACGGGCTTTGGTCGCGTGCGCGGGCTTCTCGAGGCCGTGGCGTCTCTGCTTGTGGCGTGCGGGCGCTAGACATGTGGGCTTCAGCAGCTGCAGCCCGCAGGCTCAGTAGTTGTGGCCCGTGGGCTTAGTTGCCCGGCAGCATGTGGGATCCTCCCAGGCAGAGGATGAACTGGGGTCTCTTGCATTGCAAGAGGGATTCTTAGCCATTGGACCGCCGGGTAAGCCCTCCTTCTCCGTATTGACGGTGCCTGGTATGGGGCAGACACCCCCTAGGCCCTGGATAAACGAATGAATGATTAATTCCGGGAATGAACCTACAGCCCGGGGGCTCCTCCACTCAGAGTAAACACAGAGCCTCACAGAAAGCTTATTCTGCAGTAACGTGCAGGCTCTAAAATATGAATCACTGTCTCTGAATTCTAAGAAATCCGATATCAAAGCCCGTAACAGGAGACACGGAGCTGTGCAGAGAATTTAAGGAGCTCTGAGCTTTGCAGCATCCTTCCGTCTGCGGAGCCTCAAAGCCCAGGGGTGTTCTTCGGGAGTTGGCTTCATCCTGCCTGCCAAGGCGTCCACTTTGGGGAAGACTGAATGTCTGATCCACACTCATTCTGCAGATGCGGGTAATTACACGTGAAGGATGCCGGCAGCTCCAGGGAGTGACCGCAAGGAAACACCAGCCTCCGTCTGCTGGAAGCGCGCAGCGGGACAGGCTATGGGGCGCCCCGCCCTGCTCTCTCATCTGCCGCCGGTCTGGGGTTACAGCTGGAGAGCTGGGACTTTTCGGTTCTGTCTCAGAAGCAGGAACATTTGAAGGAAAGGGGGAAGTTTTCGGAATAATAAAGAGCTCTCTTGTTGGTATGGAATCCATTCCCTGGCTTCTAGACATGAATGCTCACTGCTTTCTAAGCCTCACGTCTTCTCCTTCAGAAAATGGGACAAAACCCAAAACCTTGAACTTGGCCAGGCTCTCAGCTCTGTGCACCAGAGCCCATCAGTATTCCAGCCCATGTGCCCACACCTCTCCTCTGGGTTCAGTGCCATCTGACACAAAGCCCACGACCCCTGAAACAGAGCAGGTAGAGGAGCTGTCCTCTCTGCGCCCCGTTCTCATTCCTGGCACAGGGCACGGCCAGCCCACATCTCAGCTTCCCATGGGGATTTACAGAACCCAGCCTCGGGAGACGCTGACCCAGGACTGTGAGTACAGCTCCTGCCCAGTCACTAGCAATGTCCTCGCTTACTCATTCATTCGACAAACCCCGACTGGGCACCTGCCCTATGCCAGGCACTGATGGTGCTGCAGTGAAAAAGTCAGGCCAAACTCAGCTTTCTCCCTCCGATGCCCACTCCTAGGTTGTATGGTCATAGATTCCCCGGAGGTCAAGGCTTCCTTCTTCTGCCTCCTTCATTAGCGTCACTTCCATCCCTTCCCCAAACATGGAAGGACTTCCAATAACCCATTTCCAGTTTTGTTTTTTAAAAAAAAAAAAAACATTTTATTACTTACTGGAATATAGCTGATTAATGATGTGTTAGTTTCAGGTATACGGCAAGCTGATTCAGTTACACATGTTCGTGTATCTATTCTTTTTCGTATTCTCTCCCCTTTTAGGTTATTACAGAATACTCGGCAGAGTTCTCTGTGCTATACAGTAGGTCCTGGTTAGTTATCTGTTTTAAATAAAAAAGTGTGTACCTCTCAATTCCAAACTCCCCATCTATCTGTCATCTCCCACCCTTACCCCTGGTAATCATGATGAACCCTGGTTAATTCTCTAGGTCTTTGAGTCTGTTTCTGTTTTGTA
This sequence comes from Aepyceros melampus, assembly GCA_006408695.1. NCBI lineage: Eukaryota > Metazoa > Chordata > Mammalia > Artiodactyla > Bovidae > Aepyceros > Aepyceros melampus. The sequence continues at coordinate 151,313 of SJXQ01005676.1, forward strand.
AGTAAGTTCATTTGTATCCTTTTTTAAGATTCCTCATAAAAGCAATATCATATGATATTTGTTTTTCTCTGTCTGACTTAACTTCACTTAATATGATAATCTCCAGGTCCAACTATATAGCTATAAGTGGCATCCTTTTCTTCTTTTTAATGGCTAAGTAATATTCCATTGTATATATGTATGTGTGTGTGTGTGTGTGTGTGTGTTACCTATATACCACGTTTTCATTCATTCATTGGTCAGTGACCATTTAGATTGCTTCCAGGTCTTGGCTGTTGTAAACAGTGACTCAATGACCGTTGGGGTGCATGGATCCTTTTGGACCATGTGTTTTCCCATACATATGCCCAGGAATGGGATTGCTGGATCATATGGTAACTGTAATTTTAGTTTTTTTTTTAAGGAATCTCCATCCTATTCTCTACAGTGGCCCTATCTCTTTCACCTGGTGGTGAGCTAAATGATGCTCAGCCGCCCACATGAAAGATGCCCACATCCCAACCCCTGTGACCCGTGAGTGTTTCCTCATGTGGCAGAAGGGACTTTACAGACGTGATTAAGATGGAGGGACGTCTCCTGAGATGGACAGATTCTCCTGTGCCCTAAGTGTAGTCACGAGTATTCTTATGAGAAGGAGGCAGGGAGAGAGAATGCAACCTGGCGACCAGCAGAGGTTGGGGTGATGTACCTTGAAGGTGATTGAAGGGACCGTGAGCCAAAGACGACAGGCAGCCTCTAGAGACTGCAAAGACGTGAAGCAGATCCTTCTCTAAAAGACTCCAGAAGGAGCCAGTCCTGCCAAGGCCCCGACTTGAGCCCAGTGAAACCCACATCAGACTCCTGACTTCCCAAAATTAAAATGAGTAAGTGCGTTGTGTGAACTCACTGTTTGTAGCACTTGTTACAACAGCCCCAGGAAACTAATACATGTCTTTTCCCTCCAGTGGGGACTTCATGGACCCACTCTGGGAAGGCACAGCATGGGCCATCATCTCATACTTCTCCAGATTTGTAACAGTCAGCATCTCACTAACTGACCAAACATTACGGAGCATGGCTGTGTGGAGCGTGGCGCCGCCGCTGGGAGCGGAGGTGACGAGGACGACCTTGCTGCCTGGCCTTGAGGAGCTCCCACCGTGAGGCTGTCTGCACACACCCCCCTGGGGACTTCACTCTGACCCAAGGAAGCTCGCTCATCCTTGGAGAGCTAACTCTTAGAAAGTTCCAAGACCCCTTGAGAATTACATCTTCCAACAAGCTCTGAGAAAGGCTGCTGCCCAGAAATGAGCACACGTCCCCAGGGGCCCCTTCTGCATTTTCACTGCATGACCTACAGGTGCGTGAAGGCAGCCCAAAGCCACGCGGCTCACCCTTGACTTCATGACCTCATCCTCCCAAATCCCCAGCCTCCTGCACACCTGCCCTCACTCTGACACATCCTTGTATCCATGCAATTGGTTTTCTTGAAGTCGTTAATTTTGCTTATGAGATTGCATCCTTTTAGCTGCCATCCAGTATTCCTCCCTAACTGTTCATCCAGATCATTCATAGACTTCTTAGCTATCTGTCATTGGAAAAATGTCTTCTATTTGTGTGTGTGTGGAAGTAAAAACTGCTACAGTGTCCGCCTGCCCTGCCAAGGGCTGCTGGACACACATTCAAACATCCTGCTCTCAAATGCCCACCACCCTCACGGTCTCTCCTCTCAAAGCCACACCAGCTTCTCGCCAAGCAAGAAGTGGTTAACACGCCTCCTCGCCTTCCTCTATCTGGAGTCCCAGACATCAGTCCTCTGGCGTGCACATTCCATGAGCATTAGGGTACCAGGCGAAATCCTTCCAGACAGATTCCGCAGAAGACGCACAGAGGCAAAGAGCATGCTAGTCAGGAGGCTGGCCTCCAGCAAAGGTCAGTGAAGCCTTCCTTATCAGTCTGGCAGCTGCCGCTGGTCACCCAACACACTCCCCCATCCCGCCAGCAGAAAACAGATTCCGGTAATGAGGGGTGTGCCATTTATAGGGACAAAAAAACTGGTATCACCAGAAAGCTGAGTTTAGGAGAACTGGAGGGGAAAGGTCAAAATGTAAATCGGGGGTGACAGCTTTTGTGCATCCTTGCCAAGCCTTCAACAAAGCATGTTCTCGAACTTTGGGTGCGTGCTCACATCCTGGTCACAGACAGGAATAAAGAGATGAAGATAATCTTTCTGTAAAACAGAGTAATTTCTCAGAGTCATCGTGGCCACAGTCCCCCCCACCCTCCACTGCCCAGAAGTGAGCACTAATAACAGCTTGTGATTTCTCCTTCCAGATCTTTCTAGCCCTGAGCATACATACACACACCGAAAGCCATGCTGGACACAGGCAAGTGCCCCTCAAGTCTCCGCTTGGCTTGTTTGTTTCTTCTTTGCATAGGTATAACTCACAAGTTTCGCACAGTTTTTCCGGTTAGCTGTGTGGGTTGGGTTTCCTGTCGTGTCTGCATGTATAAACTCACTGTTCTTCACGGCAGCCTAGCACCCTGCTGTAGGAACTCATTTGAGATCTCCTCACCGTTCCTTCCATGCTGAACCTCTGGGGTGTTTCCAACTACTGGACTGGCCAATAAGTTAAATCAAGTTTCCCCATAACTTGGGCTGTTTCTGATTTTCTACCTCTGGGGTCTTTATCAACCTGCTGCTTCCATCATCACGTGTTGAAGCTGGTGTCTCACCTCCGGGCCTTGATTCTCCTCCCGTCATTCATCCATGCACAGCCCAGGAAACCACATGTCACACCCTGAACCCAGGCTAAGGTCCCTCCCCCTGGCCGTGGCCCACACAGTGACCTCACTGGATGGTCCCCTCTCAGCCTCTCGGTCACCTACCTGGCCTGCCCCACCCCCCCATCCATTCCCGGCTCCTTGGACACCTCTGCTGGAGGTCATCCTGGGTCTGTGCAGGCAGAGAGCAAGACTCCCCATTCGTAGGACACTGCTCAATAAATCACAGTCATTTCACACCCCAGCCCTTGCACCATTCCTGGAATATAGCAGGCGCTCGGTTTTGTTGAGTTGATGTCAGAATGAGCTCACCAGGTCCACGCCTACACACGGACAATGCCATCTCATGGTGGTAGACTGCCCCTGGCGTCCCCATGTCTGTGCTTCCATTGTCACGATCGGCCACCGTTCCACGCCATGGCCCTCTAAGCAACATCTGCCTTCCTGTGTTCTTCCGGGCGATGCTCCTGGTGTGCTGCAGGAGTCAGAGGGAGGTTACTGAGCTCCCTGCACCAGGAAGAGCTCTACAGGCTATATCTCACCCGACCTCATTCAGGAATCACCAAATGTCCTGAATGGCCGGGTCCAGCTGTGCTAGGCTGAACAGCGTCCCTCCAAAATTCACGTCCACCCAGAGCTTGTGAAGGTGACCTCGTTTGTAGACAGAGTCTTGGCAGATGTAATCAGGTTATGCTGAGGTCACACTGGGTTAGGGCGGGCCCCCAGCCCAACTTGGCTGGTGTTATGAACTTAATGACTTGGCCCCCAGGATGCCCATGTTGAGGTCCTAATCCAAGTGATGGTCTTGGAGGTGGGGGCTTTGGGAGGGAAAGAGGTCAGAGGGTGGAGGCCCCATGAACAGTAGAGCCAGGTACCTCACTCCCTGCCCACAAACCTGCAGTGAGAAGCCAGCCATGTGTAACCTGGAAGCGGGCACTGCCCAGAACCCAATCCTGCTGGCACCCTGCTTCGAGAATCCCAGCCTCCACAACGATGAAGCCATCCTGTCTTTGGTACTTTTGGTAGAGACACAGAGAGACGGGTAAGGAGAGGAGACACGAGAGGGCAGAGGAAAGAATGACAGGCTGCAGCTTCAGGTCAACGAGCTCCAGGGACTGCCAACAGCCCCCAGAAGCCAAAAGAAGCCAGGGTGCCTTCTCCGTGCGGGTTTCACAGGGCGCATGGCCCCGGGGCACTTGATTCCAGACTTCCAGTCTCCAGAGCTGTGAGGCAGTGCATTTTGCTGTTTAAGCCATCCGGCTTGTAGCACTGGTTACAGCAGCCCTGGGAAACCATCCCGCCATCCTTCCATCCCTCTTTTCTTCTTTCCCTCATCAGCCAGGCGAGTCAGGGACCCCAGTTACACAATCCCCCGCCTCATTAGGCTGATCACACACCGCTAATCCCGCTACCCTCGGGAGAGGCGGCCAGACGCAGAGGAAGCTGCACAACTTGCAAAGGGCACGTGCGTGCGTGCTCAGTCGTGTCCAGTTCTTTGTGACTCATGGACTGTAGCCCGCCAGGCTTCCCTGTCCTGGGACTTCCCAGGAAAGAACACTGGAGTGGGACTAGAGAGGAGTCGCCACTCTCTCACTGACCCTGGATGCTGTCAGTGGGGAGCTGATGCAGACGCATGCAAGTGGCCTGTGTGTGCGCACTCTGGATGGGCGGGTTTGTGTCTAGAGCTGACCCTCTGGAGGCAGTAAATGCCCTGCTCCCCAAGAAAACCCAGCACACACAAACTGCATACACAAAATACCTATTTTAAGTAAAACAAATGGTTAAAGTAGTCAAAATACCTCTTCTTTAGAATGATGATGTGTTTGGTTTAGCTCAGCTAAAAGTTCTTTGCTAACAAAACTGCCTTTTGGCCACATAAAGTGTGCCCTTGGCAGGGAGATGCTCATTTGGTGGCCTTGGCAAACGCCGACCTTGGAAAGAAAAGCAGCCCCGGCAGCTGGTGAGATGGACCAGCTCTTGCTGTCAAGCTTGGAGGCGAAGCCTCGGCCAGTGTGTCCCAGGGCCCAGCTGGAGCGCAGAGCTAGGGGCTGAGAAGCAGCAGCAGGGGCCAGGTCCCTCTCCCAGCCCAGCACAGACCAGGCGTGAGCCCACGGGCAAGCCCAGTGCCCTCAACTATGGGTGGGAGGATGCTGGTGAGAAGAGCTCAGTGAACGAGCACCAGTGGTACCCAGGCCAGGGCTGGAACACGTCCTCTGAGACATCACGTCGCATTCACACGCCCACGACCCAGATGCAGCTCTGGTCCCTTGGGAGAAGGCAAGCGGGCAATAAGCAGCTATTCTCTACCCAGAGTGGTCTGACATGTCCACAGAAATCTCTGTGGTCTTCGCAATATTAGTTCAAGCAAAGACTAGTGAGGAACCTTGACCAGTTGGAAAACATGACTATGGGTCTGGCTGTTTTTCCTTAAATCCCCCTGTTGTGTGAGTGCGGGCGCTGATGGTCCTGTGGGACTCCCACACTGGACCCGTGAAAGGACACTGACCCTCCAGGGTCCTGGGTCTGCTTCCCACCAGGATTCCGGGTGCTCGGCCACAGAGATAAGCAGCCCTGGGGCTTAGGGTCCTGTGGCCTCCCCATGGGGACCGCCAGGCCGGGAAGATCCTGCCCTTCAGAGACATAGACGGAGGTCCATCAGACTCCACGGCTGCTTCCAGCTCTGCGACACGGCGGCACGGCGAGGTCGTGAGACCCTCGTCTTCCAAGCTGACTGCTGGGGAGCAGAGAGCTGGAGGGAGGGCAAGGATCAGCCAGCGATCTTCTATGTCACACTAAGGCCCGCCTGAAGGTCAAGGAGGAGCCCTGGGTGAGGACAGCGGACTCGGATGGTCCCAGGACCCTGGTGGGCGGCACAGTGTGGGCCCGGCACTAACTCTCCCTTAGGGGCAAGTGGAGACGTGGAGACCCAGCAAACAGGGCCTGTTCAAAAATATGTCTATTTACTTATTTGGCTGCATCGGGTCTTAACAGCAGTACATGGAATCTTCATTGCAGCACACAAACTACTAGCCGTTCGCCAGCTTAGTTGCCTCACAGCATGTGAGATCTTAGTTCCCCAGTTGGGATCGGACTGGAGTCCCCCACATTGCAAGGCAGACCCTTAAGCAGTGGACCACCAGGGGAATTCCAACTGGGGCTTTTTGCAATCCATGTAATTAAGAGCCTGGGGGCTCTTGGGGGTGCTTTAAGAGATCTAGAACTTTCCAGTATTCACACAAAGCTTTTAGCTGCTGACTTTTCCCAAACTAGACACATCCCTTACAGGGAAGCGCCTGCAGAACCGTGGCAGGTAAGTAGTCCCTTAACTTCTGCGATGAGACCCTTCAGAGCAGCAACCGCCAAACTATCCTTCTAAAGGATGTCAATGAAGACTTGGGCTTGAGTAAGTAAGGGCAATCGTTTGCTGCTTTCCGTGGAGTAAACGTCTCTCCTCATCTCTGCTGGGCGTCTGGTTCCCGGCTGCTCAACACTCACGTTCTGAGAGCCCTGGGCCACATGCAGGCGCTCCACCTGACGGAGAGGTGAGCGGAGTTCAACCTCTGCCCTGGGGACTCTGCGGCACAAAAGAGGACCGTGAGGCTGTCGTGGTCACACTCAGAGATAAGCAGCAATGAGCTTCAGCCCCAGGTACTTCCAAGGCCAGACTCACCGTGCTCAGCAGGCAAAGGCCACATTGTCCGGTCCCCAGCCCCCACCCCACATGCAACCCAACCGGAGACTCCCTGACCTCAGACCCCTTTAGTGCTGGTCCCCTAAAACCAAAGCAGCCAATGAGCTGCCCCTTCAGGGTCAAACTCAGCTGATTGGCAGTGGTTCCTGTGATCACTGCCTTAAAAGGGTTTTGAGCCAAGCCTACAAGAAGGGACTGATGGAGAAGAGAACCAGGATGGATTCCCCAAGCCTGCCAAGGACACCGAAGGTGTCTATGCGGCCACACGTTCACTCCTGGCCTGCAGGTATTTCTGCATACCTGGTTGGTTTCCCTAGCTGGGCCCAAGTGAATGACCCAACTTCTTCAAAGCTCCTCTAACTTGTAGCTTCCCAGGGCAGCCTCCGTTCCTCCCAGCTCACTGGGAGGTTGTTAGCAAAATAAATTTGGATCATTCAAACCATCCACAAGTAAGGAGCAGGCTACAAGGTTGTTCTTTAGCCACTCAGTCGTGTCTGACTCTTTGCGACCCCATGGACTGTAGCCCACCAGGCTCCTCTTGTCCATGGAATTCTCCAAGTAAGAATACTGGAGTGGAGAGCCATTTCCTTTCCCAGGGGATCTTCCCAACCCAGGGATCCAACCCACATCTCCTATATTGCAGGCGGATTCTTTACCATCTGAGCCACCAGGGCAGCTGAGGCTAGAAGGTGTGGGCTGATCAAACATTGTCACTGAAGCTGAAGGTAAGTAGTTGTGTATTTTTGAGTGGCTGAACTGTAATTCACTGGGCTTACACCACGAGCTGAAGTGTTAACAGGCATGGCTTTCATGGGGCTCGGAGCGGTGACTAAGCTTCCACATTCCCTCCTTTTGCCTTGCAACCAGGTTCAGTGCCAAAGACTCATTGTCAACTTGACGTTGTTTTCAAAAAGCTTTGTGGAGCCAAAACACAGGAGGAATTTTTACTGAAGACCCTGACGCCCACCCAGGATGAGGGCACCTGCTCTGGGGGTTACGTGTCGCACTGGCTGGTCTCCCCAGCCCTCTTCCCAGGGAGGCGCTCTGGGCACAGCTGTCCCTGTTGCTCTCTGCCTGAAGCAGGCCTTTCCTCCTGTCTCTTTACTGTCAAATGGTCACATACGGGCTTGACTGTCCATTTGCTGTTGCAGCTGCTGGTGGCCTTCATCATGGTGACCTGCGGAAAGCCCCTTGACTCATCATTCCAAACCTGCCCCGTGAGGACCACAGGTGGTCACTGGAGTCTTCTTCTGTACCCGTTAGGATGTGTTTGCACAGACTTGAAATTTGGCCCTGGACACTAATTTCTAACATTAGTGTCTACAGTAGACAGATAACCCTCAAATTCCTGAACAGCCTTAAACATACTTCACTCCCTCTTTTCTAAACTAAGCCACATGGGCGCTTGGGGTGCCATCGCTGGGTGGGAGCTGGTTTCCCATTCCGTGGTGATATTGCACTTTGGTGGTGGTGGTCAGTCTCCAGGTGGTGTCCAACTCTTTGTGACCCCCATGGACTGTAGACCTCGAGGCCACAGATATTGCTTGTATTCATATATAAAGCGTACAGAAAGGGTGGCTGAGTGAGTATTCTGTATATCTTGATCTCCGTCAGCCAGTCACGAACCATCACTTTCTAATTCATCCCAGCTAACGTTGAAAAGAAAACTCAACTTACATCTCATAGACGGAAGACCTAGGAATGAAGGCGACCCAGGCTTCAGTGGTAGCAGCATGGCTGAGATGGCTGAGTGATCACAGGGCAGATGGGTGGGTGATCACAAGGATACAAGTCTTACAGGGCGGCCTCGAAAGCATGTGAGATGCTGGCTGACAAGCCCTGGTCACACAGCGGGAACCCAGTGAGTTAGGCTCTTGTCGGGGGACCTGCTGGCCCAAAGGAACAGTATCTTCTCCCATTTCTCAGAATTCAACTCCACGGAGCACTGGTCTCTCCCACCCAAGTGTAGAGTTTGTCTCTTGTTTAGTGAGATCTCATCTAAAAACTTGGTTTATTTGGAGAATCTAGCTCTACACAAATGGGAAACAATGTTGATTCATTTATTATTTATTTATTCATTTATTGTTTATCATCATTCATCTTTCAGTCATCCACTTATTTCCCCATTTTCTGTAACCAATCCAAAGTTGATTATAATAAACATAATAACTCCATTTCTTTAAAAATACCAAGCAAAAGTATGCAATAAGTCAGGTGAGCAAAGAAAGTGGCTGGAATGAGCTTAGTCTTGGCTTTGAGGCTGGTTTGCATTTAAAGATGGCAGTTTGAGCTCAGGGACTTCATCCCCGCCCCACCCTTAAACCTTCCCACTGACTTCACCTTCACCATCAGAGAGAAATTCTGTGGCTAAGCTGGAAAACGATGTTGCTGTCCCCGTGGGTCATACATAAGGAAGACGTTTTAAAGGTATGTGACTGGTGGAACACGGACCTGGCCTGTCTTTGGAGTGACCAAGTCAAGCTGTGAGAGAGCAGGGGTCAGAATACCTTGCTGCAATTATCTTTGAAAAATACAAAATGCCATGGCAACTTTGACTACTTCACCATTATTTCTGGGGGTGCGTTTTATTGTTTCAGTTAATGAACTGGTTCAACTAACTGACATGAAGATGTCATCATTTATCCTTCATCAAAAATAAAGTCAATAAGGAGTCACTGGGTAATTCTTCACGATGCAACGTAAGCGGAAGGTAGCGCTCTTGCTCAGTGAATGTTAAAAACGCAGTGCAGGTGCTGACAGCTCTGGGTCTGACTCGAGTGGGATCCATGGATTTTACGCCGTGTTTCCCAGCAGTGCCCAGATTCTCTTGCGGAGGTGGGGAAGAGGGAACCTTATATCTCGTGACTTCCACCTTAACCAGAGCAGCTTGGATTTTTCTTTGTTTGTGTTTCATTGCATGCTCAGTCGTGTCCGACTCTTTGCAACCCCATGGCTGTAGCCTGCAAGACTCCTCTGTCCGTGGGATTCTGTAAGCAAGAATACTGGAGTGGGCTGCCGTTTTCTCCTCCGGGGGGTCTTCCTGACCGAGAGGCTGAACCCGCGTCTCCCGCGTCTCATGCACTGGCAGGTAAATCCTTCACCACTGTGCCATCTGATAAGCCCTCCGTGTTGTATTACATATCTGAAAAACATTACAGCAGCATTGAGCTAATGCAATCCCCATGTTTACAGATAAGAAAATTCAGGCTGGTCTCCCTGGCACCTGCCTGGAGTCCCCTCGCTACCTGAGTACCTCACCCCACCCAGGACCCAGGCTCACACCCTTCCCTGTTGGCCTAGGAATGATTGGGTGGTTTTATTACAACCAAATATAAAATTAGGCATAATAGGGCAGAACCACACAACACAGGCAGACCTGACATTATTCTCATAGGACTCAGTGAAAAACGGAGATATGACTTGGTTTGAGGTTTTTCCAGAAAGCAAAACACAAAACAAACTACCTGAGGATAGAGCTTAGCCCTCGGGGTATGTGAGATCCCAGAGGCCTTTCATCCCTGCTAGATTTGCTAAATAATGTCAAGAACCAAAAATGTCAGTGACATCTATTACTAAAGACTATGGATTTTTTTTAAATGGTTAAAACCTGGGTTTTTCCTCTTGTTCAGCTTGGAGAAATGTCAGGATACATATCATGTGAGCCCAGCAAGCCCAAGGAGCGTCCGGGATGGGCTCGCAGTCCTGGTATCTCGGATCTCTCATCTGGAATTCATTAGGTGGTAATATTATTAAGCTTCCAGTCACATCGAAAGGAAAAAAAAAAAAAACTATATTCACTGGAAATGGAAGGTATGTGAGTGTCAGCAGCCAGGCCCTACCTCCAGGGACAAGGTTTCTTAAAAGAAATGTTATTGCAGCAACCAGTTTGTTTTCCTGGCGACACCACCCCATTTCCATGTGGTTGGAATATGCAGGGCAGTGACCTCCCCAGAAGCCCTGTCTCCTCCATCTTTACCCAGCCCTGTGGAGGACACAGGACTCTTTTTGGAAGGCTGGACAAGCTGTGAACTTGGCTGAGGTCACCCAGCCAACAGGTAGCAAAGTTGAGTCCAGAAAGCCACCCTGGGGCCCCTGGCCCTGTGCACCACCCCAGGTCCCCTCCACATTCCCAAGCCCTAACTGTTTCTAGACGGAACTGTGCAGCCCCAAATTTATATGTTGAAGTCCTAGTCCCCTCCCCACCAAGTCCCATGTGACTGTATTTGGAGACAAGGTCTTGAGGGAGGAAATTATGCTTAAATGGGGTCAAGAGGGTGGGGCCCTAACTGGGACTGTGGCCTGATCAGAAGAGCGAGAGACCCCAGAAATGTCCCCTTTCTCTCTCCCTTCTCCCCAGAGATGGAAAAGAAAGGCCACATGAGGACACAGCGGGAAGGCGTCTGCAAGCCAGGAAGCAGGCCCTCGCCGGAAACCGAGCACCTTGACCTTGGACTCCTGGCTTCGAGAACCGTGAGAAAGTAGACGAGTGCTGTTTAAGCCCCTGGCAGGCGAACTTGGTTGCGGTGGCCCAAACAGGCCAGGAGAGCCACTCTCACCCAAATCTATGGGGTGCGAGGTGAATAGAAGGCCTTAGAGGCCAAGGGGAAGGGTCCCCGGAAGTCAGGCCAGAGGCACGGAACGAGGAGCTCGGGGACCCATATTTGGCATGGGTAACTCCAGTACTTTGGCTACCTCATGCAAAGAGTTGACTCACTGGAAAGGACTCTGATGCTGGGAGGGATTGGGGGCAGGAGGAGAAGGGGACGACCGAGGATGGCTGGATGGCATCACCGACTCGATGGACATGAGTCTGAGTGAACTCCTGGAGTTGGTGATGGACAGGGAGGCCTGGCGTGCTGCGATTCACGGGGTTGCAAAGAGTCTGAAACGACTGCGCAGCTGAACTGAACTGAACTGAAGATCGCTTGCTATAGCTGAACTGCGCCCTCATCCAAATCCATGTGTCAGAGCCTTAACCCCTAGCTCCTTCGAATGCACCACGTTTGGAGAGAGAGCATTTAGAGACATCCACAAACTGAGGTGGTTAGAGTGGGCCCTCCTCCGAGCTGACTGGTAGGCACCAGGGATGCACACATGCAGAGAGAAGACTCGGTGCAGACACGGTGAGAAGGGGGCCAGGTGCAAGTCGAGGAGAAATGTCTCAGCAGAAACCAGCCCTGTGGACACCTTGACCTTGGACTTTCTGCCTCCAGAAGGTGCGGAACCAAACTTCTGTTGTTCAAGCCCAGTCCGTGGCAGCCCAAGCAGAGGACAACCAAGGAATCCTGCAAGAGGTCAGGATACTGGTGAGGTGTGAGTCCAGGTGATAGAGGACAGAGCCACAGAGAGCCGGGGAGGGCAGGAGGCACCCTCCAGGGAGGCTTCACGTCAAGTAGACACTTCCTGGTGAGGCCATTCACCAGCGAAAAGTCAGGGCTGTTTCTATGGAGCATGGGGTCCAGGCCAGGCTGGATGGAGTCAGCGGGAGGACAGATCATGAATGTAGTAAACAGCCCTTCAAGATGCTTGGAGTCAAGGGCAGAAATGCTGGGGAAGTGGTGTGAAGGGGACTGAGCATCCAGGGAAGACTTTAAATTCTGCTTCTTTTGTCCTCAGTAAAGAGCATGTGAGTTATGTGAGAATCTCAAGACTGCTTCTGTGGACAAGGGGGAGTAGCATGTGGCTGGCATGGGACATGTCCTGCAAGATCCTACCAGACAATACAACACGCTCAGCAAGGAGTGTGCAGAGAATGTTTCCGGAGAACTGTGGGCCGCGTTAAGGGAATGAAAGGGGATGCTAAGACACCCAAGTGAAAGAAAGTGAAAGTGTCATTTGCTCAATTGTGTCCAACTCTTTGCGATCCCATGGACTGCAGCCTGCCAGGCTCTCCTGTCCATGGGATGCTCCAGGCAAGAACACTGGTGTGGGTTGCCATTTCCTTCTCCAGGGGAATGTGATCCCAACCCAGGAATTGAACCCATGTCTCTCACACTGCAGGCAGATTATTTACTGTCTGACCAGGGAGACACCCAAGGACTAAACATCCAAGAGTTGAACGGGGGAGAGAGAGAAACGATGATGCCCACACTGTGCTTGTCTACTGAGACCGAGGAGGGAAAGGTGCCTGACAGAAGGCAGGCATCAGAGGACCTGGCACGTCCAGACCCGCAGCGCCATCACAGGAGGGTCTGAGAGCAGAACCAGATGCTTCTCCCACCACTCATCTGTTCGTGGAGACAGGCCCAACCGAGGACCAAGGGCAAGAAAGCCCAGTGAAGAGGCCAAAGGGGCCATGCCCCCACATACAGGGCAGAGCTGATCATGGACGTGGGGGCTGACAGACAGGAGTTGTGTTCCCCCCAAAAAAATATGCTGAAACCCTAACCCCAAGGACCTCACAGTGTGACCTGACTTAGATACAAGGTCGTTGCAGATGTAGTGAGTGAGATGAGGTCAGCGCGGCACAGAGTGGCCCGACTCCAGCACAACTGGGGTTCATATAAAAAGACAGCTGTGTGGAGCCGGACACGCAGGGAGAGGCCGTGTAAAGACAGGAGATTAGAGTCAGGATCCACGAGCCCTGGAAGGCCAGGGATGGCCTCCAGGGACTGGAGCCAAGAGAAAGCAAGGGTCGAGTCCTTTCCTGGGGCCTCCCAGGAAGCAAAGGCCTGCTGGCACCTGGGTTTCCAGCCTCCGGAACTTTGAAGCAATGCTTTCCTGGGGTTTTAAAGCACCAGTTTGCGAGGTCGGCCCTGGGAAACTAATACAGAGGGATAAAGAGACTAATGGGCAGATTTGGGAGGCAGAAATAAACAAAGTCCCTGGCTGGGCTGAAGAGTCAGGAGCAAGACGCAAAAAGTCAGACTTGCTGTGAAGAAAAAGGAGAGGGGTGATGAGCGTGGCATGGGCCCCCGGAAAGAAACGGAGGGCACCTCCTTGCTTCCCTGCTTTTTCCAGGGTTCTTAGCCAGGCGTTAGGGGTAGGGGCTGAAGTAGGAGTTGAGGAGTCAAGGGAGAGCTGGGCACATGTGGGGGGGAAGGATAGGAAGATTCTGGAAGAAGGACATCATTTCCAAGGGTCTGGGGGGACCCGCCAAGATTAAACACTGTCCCCTTGACAGCACCAGTCTTCACAGTCTTGAGATTTTTCTCTAGCGGCGACCGTCCTGGTACATGACAAAGAGTGGGCT
>SJXQ01005676.1:165179-238715 GCA_006408695.1 Aepyceros melampus
GGTTATTGGTATCATTTGGGGGGTGGGGGTTTGCAGGGTGGGCCCTGAGAAGAAGGGCTACCCAAAAGGACTCTGTGCCACAAAGGAAACGTTAGGGCCACCAGCCATGTCTGGCTCCTGAACACTCTAAGCTGTGGGTGCAACTGACAGACTGAACGTGCTCTACTTCCATTAATTCACATTTAAACCACAGGTGGCTCTTGGCTACCATATTGGATCTGGCATGTGCGAACCATGGTGGGCAAAGAAAAGGCCAGTTTCAGCCAAGGATCTGGGCCTGCCAAGCCGGAGGCCGGGCTGGAGGCTCATCCAGACGAAAGAACAGGCTGAAATCATTAGAGTCTCTTTTCCCTGAATTAACCCCTCAAAGGGAAATCAGCCAGGGGCCTCGAAGTTGCTGGATACTTTTTAGGAGTAAAGCTGTGCTGAGGTGTGAAGCCTGGAGAGGAAGGTCACTCTCCAGCATCTTTGCTCAGTTGGCTGAGGTCACCGCACCCCCCGAGCACCTCATGCGCCTGCCATGTGCCAGCAGCTCTCTGAAAAGTCTCAAAACATCCCAGACGTGCTGAAGAGCTACATTCTAGAAAGTTACAGGCCTGATATTTTCATGGCGCTTTATCGGATCCTTGGGTCCTTTTCCCAACAATTTTAAAGAAGCCCCTTGAGGGGGATAAGATGCCTGCTGATTAATTAAACTCAGTAACCAGCCACTTGCCACCTCCTGGGGCTTGTTAAGCCACAGAGATTCCATAAAGGAGTCCCTGAAGGAACTGCGATGTCCAGAGAAAGGTATTTAATCACCTTTCCGTCATCCACTAAATTCTTCGCTGGTTTTCTTGATGACAAAATGCATTTTTGGAAACTTGGCAGCTCCTACCCATGCCCGTGTTCCCTCCCCAATAAAGTCTTGAGAGCCTTCGATAGAGGACCTGCATCTAACAGAAAAGTGAGCTGGGATGTGGTCTCCGGGCAGAGGGGACCCAACCCAGACCTGCGGACTCTTCCTTCTGTCCTCTTCCATAGTCCTGTCACCTCCTGAACAACACTGATCCAGAGCAAAGCAAAAATGTTTTACATTCCCCCTTCTTCCCAAAGCTCTGTCAAATTTCTACCATGGTGTATGATCAGGTACAAGGCAAGTGAAAGAATTGTGAGCAGTCACAGAGAAGAATTCTAAGGACACAAGAAAAACAAATGGTAGGAAGTCTGTGCTCGTGCCAGCAATGGAAAAATACACACACTGGTACCCGTTAGAGCCGCTGATAAGCAGTCCTTTTAAGAGAGTCGGAAATGCGGCCACAGGGCCGGGGTACCACAGCCCCACGCATACACAGAGGGTGCTCAGGCTCCCAGATGCCAAAGGCCAAGGAGACCAGGAGTCCGCCATATGTTTCCAAGTGATAAAATGTAAAAGACTGATGACAATTTGGCTTACACAGTATTTTTCCTGGATTAATTTAAAAATTAAAAAAAAAAAAAAAGCAAGCCCTTTGTTTCAGCTGGTCATGGTCTCTGAGCTGCCAGCCCCAGGACCACATAGTTCCATGGCCTCTCCACCCTAGCCCAGAGAGCTGTGGCATGGGGGAAAGCATCCTTCTGTGGTCTGTGAGGTTTTCATACATAAACTCTTGGTGCTCTGGGTTCCCCCCACCCCATTTATTCAAACCTAATTGGCAAAAAAGTCATTCCGAGAACTGTTATTAAATGCTGTCATTTCAGATGTGAGAGTGTAATGGTTATGATGTCATTTGGAGATTTTGAAAAGCAACATTTTTTTTTTTTTCAAAATCTACAAAGTTGGTCTACCCTCTTGCAGTCTGGGTGTTGTCACAGTAAAATGAGTCTCCCCAGGCAGTGTGTTCAGTGGGGAGTGGGCTGGTCCACCCACACACAGGCGCCCGAAACGGCAGTATTTCCCTCTCACCAAATAGCCCGTGAGGTTTCTCTTACTAAAGCAACATCTAAAGCTTACCTCTGGTTCCTGCTGGTTAAAAATCAATTCTAGCACCCGACCGGGGAGCAAGGTTTCATGATGAATGGACTCTTCTCTGTAGTCTGTTTGGTAGCAGAAGTAAGTCGCTCATAAGCTGCAGAGCCAGACAAGGTAAGTAACTCTGGATTGTGGGTTTGGTTCTCAGTAGGAGAAAGAAACCATTTAAAGTAATATTTCATGGTTACCTCTTCTGAAAGTTACTTGACAGGTACCAGGGTGAAGGTGGGATTGAGGAGACTGGCCCGAGGCTGGTTTAGAGGTTGTCCCCTTGTCCATCTGCAGCGATGTGTCCACTATCGGATGCTCATAGGACGTGAGAAGGCAGTGCATTGACAACTTGGGTTTCGTTGTGATGACTGCTATTATTTACAGATCCGTCCAGTCTTCAGCCCCCACCGCCAGCCACTATTCCTCACAGAAACACTGCAGGCAATTAGAGAGGAGCCTGCCTCCCCAGGGCTGTCGATGGTAAGTCCTGGCACGATTTATGTTGTTTGGTTTTCATTAAGGAAGCCGCAGATAGTTGCTTTCAGAAACCCAGCCTGCCCTGAGGATAGATGTGGTAAGTCTTGGCCAAGTTTATGAGAGTCTCATGAAAGCATGTAAATCCATCAGCTGGATCTGAATAAGTGAAGTCTCTTGGTTCCCTCTAAGGGCAGGCGTCTAATTCATTCATTCCTTAATTCAGAAAGTATGGATGGATCACCCCGTGTTTTAAACACTGGCAGGACCCAAAGACACTGAGATGAGCAGGACAGCCTCCTGATTAATGGTGCCGTTGCCCTCCTCCCAACTGCCTTAAGGTGAAAAATACAGTAGAAGTTAGAGTGCATGCAAGTGAAGCAGAACCCAGACCCTCTTACACGCCAGGGTGCTCCCAGGTGGGTATGGTTCCCAGGGCTCACAGCCCTTCTCTGTCATCCTTGAGACTGAAAACCAAGCAGTGGAGCATCAAGAGGGCCAGGCGTTCAGGGACAGAGCTGCCCCGAAGTGGCACGTGGAGTAGATTCTGATTAAGGTGCGTCAGGGAATTCTACCTCCTCCAGGCAGCCCTCAGGGGTCTGAAAGGCAAGTGGAGCCCCAGCCCTTTGCCTCAGTGTTGTTCCAACAGACAGAGTTAATTGACTTTGGGGGAATGGCGCCTGATCATGACTTACTCAAACCCTGGCTAGGAAAGAGAGTTATGAAAATTGAGTCATCATAGGTGGGGTCAAGAATGTTTTTTATTTTCCCCACTGTTACCAATTTTTAGAAATATGTGAATACCTCAAATATTATGCATATGACCACAGGGGCAGGGTTTTAGAAACTAATCACAGAGGGCTATTAAAAGAGAAAAGAACTCTGCATTTGAAATGTAAGAACAAACAACTTCTGGTAAATATGCTTAAAAGGAGAGATGTTGTGGAAAGACTCCTCCTCGAGAAGACCAAGCAGGCTGCAGTGCAGAGATCACCAGGTCAACTTAGAATCTGCCAAGGTTGAGGGTTGTGAAATTGAAATAATGGATGGATTCATTTAATAACCATCCTCTGAGACTCCCATGGGCAGGATCTATGGTGGGCACAGGGAAGTCTCAGCATTGTCCAAGCCTGTGTATCACAAACGTGCTCTCCTATCCTCAACTGCCCTTCCACGATAATGTTGAACACTGGAGGAAATTCGGAGAAGAATGCTGTTGGACCAGAGAAAAGGGAGCCAGCCTTGAAGGGACAAGGGCGCTAGGCTGTATGTTACCAAAAGCAAGTCTGTGTGCCGGACACACAGTGAGGCCAGACAAACTGAAGGGTCGGAGTTTGGACCAGAGAAAGGTTTATTGCAGGGGCTTTGCAAGGAGGTGGGTAGATCATGCCCTGAAAAGCCTGGGACTATCTGAAAGATTTTAGCAAAGCGTTTTTCAAGGCACGGTGAGGGAGGGACATGGTGGTTGTTGCAAACTTCTTTCTCGTGTGTGTGTGTCTGTGGATGGGTTCCCCTCCCCCCAATTTTTTTTAAAGTTTATTTATGTTTAGTTGAAGGGTAATTGCTTTACAGCATTGTGTTCGTTTCTTCCTGGTCTTGGAATCCTTTGTTCCTGCAGCTGTCCATGTAGGTCGTCACCCTGTCTTGTAAGCCTCCAAGAGGACAGATGCTATTCTCTGTGTTGCAACTTTTTTCTCCATATGAATGGCAGAGTGCTGCACTCTTAAAGGTCAGAGCCTGGAGAACCGGCTCTTCTGTGTATTTCAGGCTCTAGGCCACACTCTTTCATGAAAGAGCCAGCCTTTGTACCAGGCAACAAAGCACAGGGTTAAAGGGAGAGAAGCAGACCCACCGTGGCGTGAGGTCTGCTCTTCCCTATTACACGTGCAGTCAGGGCGATTACTGAATTGTCTTAACTCTCCCATACTCTTTGAGATGGATGCTAGTATGGGATCAACACTCGAGGAAAGGATGAGGGCTCAGAGACGCTGAGTCCCCTGTCCAGAGCGAGTGTATGGATCGCCATCTCTGAACCAGAATGCTCTAGACCAGCAGAGGAAGGCTTCCCTGGGGGACGGGCAGCACATGCTTCCAGAGCAGGGCTGTGAGCCTGGTGGTCCAGACCAGGGGAATGCAGAACAAAAGTCTGGCTCACTGAGATCCTGGCTCCCAGGTCTGAGTTGGCAGGATCCAGGGAGACCGGGTGGTATCGGGCCCACCCTGGAGTCCAGGACATTCAGAGAAACACCCGAAGGTGGAGTGACGCACCACCTCATCTAGCCCAAAGCTGGACCTGACCCCACAATCATCAACTCAGGC
This sequence comes from Aepyceros melampus, assembly GCA_006408695.1. Lineage (NCBI taxonomy): Eukaryota > Metazoa > Chordata > Mammalia > Artiodactyla > Bovidae > Aepyceros > Aepyceros melampus. The sequence goes on from SJXQ01005676.1 coordinate 169,954, forward strand.
TCCTCCAGTTTCTCGGCGCTGGCTTAGAATCCAGATGGGTCTGCTCTGACCGCATGTTCCCTCACTGAGACGAGCGTTGCCAGAAAGAGCAGTCATCTCCCGTATTCGTGTGATGGCTTGTTAAGTCAGGGAGCCTCTGTGAGGTCTACTTTGTTGCCAGGTTCAACATGAGACCTGGAGGTGCAGAGAAGCAGAAGAGGCCTCCCCAGTCGCCCTTCTCCGGGATTATGATTGAGTGAGAAGCTAACTGCAGGGAAACGTACCAAGGGCACACTCTGCTGAGCCTTCAAATCCATGGGCATCTTCTAGATCAAGGAACAAAAAGTAGGCCCTGCAAGAAGTCAACAGCTCCCACAGCCGTCTGTTAAAGGAAGTTAGGGTTAGCCGAAGAAAGTTGGCCACCTCTCAATACAGAACCTTCACAAAGTTTCTGATTGGCTTAATTTCCAGTTTCAGACATTTCAGAGTTTTTCACCAAAAGCAAGCCAGCTTTGGTGTCCAGCTTCATAGCCTGCCCTACCTACACCCAGGATCTGGCTTCTGAGAAAGAGCTTTCTATCCACATGCCATAGATATCATTTTTATGAACAAACAGGAAAAAGAGATGGTCGATTTAACAACCTTCAAGTGATCTTAGAATACTTGACCCAGCCTCAGAAAGAAAAGATGGGGGGAGGGACTTCCCTGGTGGTCGAGAGGTTGAGAACCAGCCTTCCAGCACAGGGGCACAGCTTCCCTGCCTGGTCAGAGAACTAAGACCCCACACGCCTTGGGGCAACTAAGCCCACGAGCCAGAGCTAGAGCGCCTGCATTCCCCATCGAAAGGTCCCATATGCTGCAACCAAGACTCGGCGCAGCCAAATAATAAAATAAAAATTATTTGAAAAAGAAATGATGGGGAAAATGAACTGCAAAGTGAAAATCAGTGCACTTGTTTTGCTTAGTTTTAAACCCTCCCTTCATCTTTTCCTTCCTTTGAGTGGAACCCCAAAGGTCCAATTTTCTGTTTTCAGATAGTCCCCTTGGGCTGCAGTCCTGCTTGGCCTTCGTATAACTTCTGAATTTGGCAAATTCTCTAAAATAAATCTGTATTTCATCAGGTGTATCTGCTCTTAAAATCAAAGACTCAAGGACTTCACAGCTCAGCAAAGAGAGAGAAGGACACAGAATTCTTTTGCAAATTGGGTCCTTTTTCTGGAGGCAGCTGGTGGAAGAGGCCTCAGAAGCAGCCAGTCTTGGGTTCACACTCGGGCTTCGTCCCCTTACACGCTCTGTGGGGGTTTCTTTAACGTGAAGCAGGGGTGGTAACCATGCTCAGTCTAGACTCGATGAGATGACGTTTGTGACAGGCTCACCCTTACAACACCTACACGGGAGCTTCCTCCCTCTCAGTCCCTCTGAAACCTCAGAGCACCGGGCCGCTCAGGACCTGGCCACCCCCCAGTCCACCATCTCCCGCCAGCTGCTCCCGTGGTATCATTGCTGCAGCTGCCACGGAACCAAAACGAGCAAAACTGCTAGGAGCCTCTGCTTTTGTCCACCAAGAATGCAGGAGGTATTTTTTGTTGTTGCTTTTCTTTTTTTTTTCAGATTGGAGTGGGTTGCCATTCCCTTCTTCAGGGGATCTTCCCAGGCCAGGAATGGAGCCCAGATCTCCTCCACTGCAGGCAGACTCTTTGCTGTCTGAGCCACCAGGGAAGCCCCTTCTCACTTTTTCATTTTCATAGTTGATTTACAATGTCGTGTTCATTTCTGCTATATAACAATGTGATTCCATTATTATCTACATACATTCTTTTTTTGTTCTTTTCCATTATGGTGGTGACTTATTAGTGACTTATTAGTCACTAAGTCCTATCCGACTCTTGTGACCCCATGGACTGCAGCCCACCAGGCTCCTCAGCTCATAGGATTTCCCAGGCAAGAATACTGGAGTGGGTTGCCATTTCCTTCTCCAGGGGATCTTTCTGACCCACGGATCAAACCCAGGTCTCCTACACTGCAGGCAGATTCTTTGCCGACTGAGATACCAGTCGGTATTATGATTTATAATAAACCATAATGTTTATTTTCTTTGAATCATGTGGGCTTTATACTACTTTATAAGCTGAAGCACATGGAAGTATTTCTTTTACTTTCGCACAAAGAAAAGAAAACCCATATCCTATTCAATGTCTTGGTTTTCAGGTCTGAGTGGGAAACCACTGGACCCTATGGGAGACCATGGGCAAGAGGGGACACCAGGGGGCGCACTGCGGCCTCCAGGGCCCCTCAGGTGTTGTTTCTGAATGCGTGGAGGACCTGGCCCAGGACGCCACTGTGTAACGGATTTGAACCAGTGCTCCTGCTTCCACTGTTCATTGTCACAGCGTCTCTCTGAGGCAGCAGACTGTAGCGTGAAGAGCTTGGGGCTTAGCGTTAAAAGCGCCTTCTTCCATTCATCCAGCTGTTTATTCAATGGCTGTGCTCTGAGTGGCTGGCACAGCAGGCATGGTGCTGGGCGCCGGGTGGGCAGCGACGACCTGGTTCCTGATTCATCGCACTAGCGTCAAACTGAGGACACAGAAAATGAAGAGAGACAGATCCATGGGGCACAGGAACCCAGAGGGACCGTAACTTCTGTCTCTACACCAACCCCGTCCTGAGTGAACACGTGGATCAGACATCATGCCGTACAGTGAATGCACTTTCTCTGAATTTGTCGTCAAAACAAGCCTGTGAAAAAGTCACCACCTGTATTCCCATGCGATGGTCATCTAAACCAGAGCTCTGAGATGCTGTGTAACTCTCACAAAGTCACACAGAGACAGAGAGTAAGACCCAGACCTGCAGGACTCCCAGACTCCAGGGCTTGCCGATCGCTTCACATCTCTCTGTTTCACTTTAGACCTGAGTTTTCCACCCACGCCCCTTTTTGCATTGGCTGCTATTTAAAGCCCCTGAGGCACCTTGATGGTGTGGGTGGGGAGGTAGAACAGTTCATGCATGCAGAGTATGATTAATAAATTCCAACGTTTTCTATACAAGGAAGTACTTGATGAGCTAAGCAAGATTTTGACCCATTTAAAACAGATCTGAACTTCATCTGAGGCTGAGATCTGGTCACTTATTAAACATGACTTGTTCCACTGATTTGCAGATTCTTTTGTGCAGCCAAGCTTAACTACATGAGGTTCATAAGAGCTGCAAGGAGTCCTGCCCTGCCCAGCTTCCACTCCCTTCGGGGCTCCCCAGACCAGGGTACTGTTGCTTCTGGGTCTACTGGAACTACCGCTCAGTGAGACCTGATTCCATGAGAGTAGGACAGCCTCAGTTTTTGTGACTCCTTTTGTTCTACCTGGTGGCTCAATGGTAAAAAAAATCTGCCTCCAGTGCAGGAGACCTAGGTTCAGTTCCTGGATTGGAAGGTCCCCTGGAGAAGGGCATGGTAACACACTCCACTATTCTTCCCTGGAGAATCTCATGGACAGAGGAGCCCATAGGGTCACAAAGAGTCTGACATGGCTGAGAGACTAACACTTTCTAACCTGCATGATGATTTTGACACAAGATTCCAGATGGCCAGGCCCACTTGCCCCCAGCGTATCCACTGGCTGCTTATGCTTGCCTTTGGTGGCCTGGGTAATTGCTGTTCCCCTGTCACTAAAGGTGCTGGTGGATCAGTTCAAATCCACAGCCTCAGGCTCTTCCTCAAGTGGTTCTAAATGGGTCCATCCTCAGTTCAGATGTCTCTTTCATCTTGATTTTTCCCAAGTGATGTGTAACACATTTCCCAGGATGGGTGGAAATGTACTAGAAGCACTTTCTTGGATGTTGTGCAAGTCAAGGGTGAGTAAATAACCACAGAGGAGGCCCTGTCCTCCCCTCCCCTTCCCAAAGGGAGAGCTGCTAACTCTACAATTCAGTCGCAGCACTCTCACAATTTTGTGTAGTCTCACAATTTCACTGCAAACCACTGATGCAAAGTTACTTTCCCAAGAGCTGTCTTTCCCAGCCCTTGAAAAGTGTGATGACCCCATGGGGGTCTCTGCTGAGGCTGAGTTTTCCAAGATGCTCACCACCCAGGGTAGATCTAAGATGGACTCAGACCATCACTGGCCTTCCCTGTTTGCCTCTGGGGTGCTTAGACTTACCAGAAAGAAAAACTCAACTCTAGGACTCTGTGGGCAGCAAAATGCTCCTCTGGGTGTTCGAGTCCACATCCTAACCTGAGTGATCATGAGACTCTCTGGGGAAGTTTTAAGATGCCTGGATTGTGGGATCCACCCAGGAGTTTCTAAACCAAAACATCCACGGGTGGACCCCACCAAAGGGTTGACCCTTTGGTTTCAGACCTTCTCAGGGAGCATCTTTGATACCTGATGCCAGGCTCAGAAACTCTGCTGTGTTCCACGTGAGCGCTGCCAGCAAAACCAGCTCCGGGGCAGAAACACCTGACCAGTAAGGAATGGGTCCCACGGCCACCAGAGCTTTCAGCTTTCAGGGCTCTTCACCTCCAGACTTTCCAACCCCTGGAGGATGCACCTGCCGTTCCCACAATGCAAGGTGGCCGACAAGTGCTAAGTCATGTCCAGCTCTTTGCGGCCCCAGGGACTGTAGCCCACCAGGCTCCTCTGTCCGTGGGATTCTCCAGGCAAGGCAAGAATACTGAAGCAGGTGGTCATTTCCCTCTCCAGGGGATCTTCTCAATCCAGGGATTGAACCCGGATATCTTGAGTCTGCTGCATTGGCATGCGAATTCTTTACCAGTAGCTCCACCTGGGAAACCCTCTTCCTAAAAGTGGGTGGTCACAGAACGCCCTTTCTCCACGAGCACTGGGACTGTGGCTGCACTGGGCACCCCTGGAGAAGTGCCGCTGGGACCGAGTGCTGGGCATCCCTTCATCCCTCATCCGCACTGTAGCGTGTACCCCACGGAGCCAGGGCTCCGCTCCCTGGAGCATAACTCGCTGAAAGCCGATACCCCAAGGACAATCTCTCAGTCTCCACCAAGACACTTGCCCTGGGCTGTGTCTGTCTATTTTTCATAAAGCAAGTGCCAGCCTGAACCCCAGAGCTGGCTATATGAGAGGCCGTCTGTAACCTGGGGCCAAGAAGCCTGGGGCTCTGGGGCTTGGTCACAGATGCGGGTGATGACGAGGCTGGTTTTCTCATGATTTGTTTCACCCAGCGGGCACTCGAACCAGGAAGGTGAATGGGTAGGGTCCCCACAGCAAGCTGAGCTCGAGTGGTCCAGAAATGACAAAGTGATTAAGTCAGCCTCCAGGCAGGCAACCAGTGACCACACCTAATTACTCAGTGACTGCTCCGGGCCTGACTGCTGGGATTCCACACCCTTGAGTCACTTGCTCCCCTTCTCTGCTGGGCTGTGTCTCCTCCTCCAGCCTGCTTGTTAGTGCCTCTGCATAGCTGGTGCCTCTGCCAGCGCCGAGGCCTTTGGGCACCACAAGCAAGAGGTTCAGCCCTGAGGGCTAGTGAGGAGGTGTTCTAGATCCCAGGATTCTACATGGGCAGCATTGGAAATGAGCCGGAGCTTTGGGTTTCGTTGGTGGCTCAGATGGGAAAGCGTCTGCCCGCAATGCGGGAGACCTGAGTTCGATCCCCGGGTTGGGAAGATCCCCTGGAGAAGAAAATGGCAACCCACTCGAGTACTCTTGCCTGGGAAATCCCATGGACAGAGGAGCCTCATAGGCTACAGTCCATGGGGTCACAAAGAGTCAGACACGACTGGGCAACTTCACTTTCTTTCCTTCTTTACCCATGCGAGTGTTGAGTACAGAATTTACTAGAAAGAAAAGAGAGGAGAAAAGATCAGGCATGAGTGGGTGGGAGCACGGAGTGGGAATCAGGAATGCCCCTGCACTCCCCTACCAAGAGCAGGAGACTTTGTCGGGTTCAAAGGCAGGATTCACTGATTCAGAGTCTGGCCAGGAACAAGGACCCCACGCGTGTCCTTGAGTAGAGAGCAGGCTGTGGTTCAGTCGCTCAGTCGTGTCTGACTCTGCGACCCCATGGACTGCAACATATCAGGCTCCCTTGTCCTCCACCATCTCTCGGAGTTTGCTCAAACTGATGTCTTATTGACTCAGTGATGTTATCTGACCATCTCATCCTCTGTCGTCCCCTTCTTCAATCTTTCCCAGCATTAGGGTTTTCTCCATGAGTCAGTTAGTTCTTTGTATCAGGTGGCCAAAGTATTGGAGCTTCGGCATCAGTCCTTCCAAAGAATATTCAGGACTGATTTCCTTTAGGATGGACTGGTTTGATCTCCTGGCTGCCAAGAGACTCTCAAGAGTCTTCTCCAGCATCACAGTTCGAAAGCAGTGATTCTTCCAGAGCACGTAGGACGGGGAACTTGGTAAACAGTGCTTACCCTGCTAAAGAGTCATTCAAGGCCGACGAGGCCACCTGGAGATCAGCACTGGGGTGGAGGTGGTACCTGAACAGAGACCAAGGCCACCCAGCGGGGCAGCTCTGTGGTCAGGCACAGCCAGTGGGAATTAGTATTACAGAGACAATGTGGGCCTCGCTGGAGACAGTGACTGAAGCAGAGACTGGGAGGAAGGACAGCCTGGCTCCCGTCCTCTCACTGGCCCAGCCTCTGGCCCAGGGTAGCCAGGAGCCAGTGCCCAGGGGTCCCCAAACCGCTGCTTGCAGGAGTCAAACCTTTAGTGCCAAACATTTGGGAGAATGACTCTGACCTTCCCGTGAAGAGTGAGCTGGATGGACAGAGGTGAGGTAAGGGACCAACCAACAAAAGAAAGCTAGAAAGGGCTTAAGCTGAAGGCCCTGGTAGAGAATGACGGGGTGGCTGCAGACTGTGAGGACAGATCAGCCCATGAGACGGTTCACTTGCACTTGAACTTGCCGTGTGACACAGCAGGTGGACACTGCTCCACCCCCTCCTACCCTATCTCAGTCAGGAGGAGAAATCTAAACAGTGGAGTTTTAATGTAAAGCTGTAAAGTACAGCAAGGAACACGTGGCACGCCTTCCCAGAACCTCAGCACAGGGCAGGAGGGAAAGTAAGAAGGAATGCAATTCATGCACACACGCACGTGGGCATCGGCACGTGGGCACGCGCGCTTGGCCACTCAGCCCTGTCCAGCTCTGCACACTCGTCTCCCTTCACCACTTCTTTGCTTTCCACCTTTTAAAACTGGAAAGGAACCAAAAGGCCTGAAGGGGCAGAAATCATGAAGAAACAAACCTATTTACACCACAAGTTCCAGAAAGCCTTAGAAACTTGAGCTCCCATGTACCAGTGAGTGGGGGATGTGGCCCAGTGGCGAGGTGTTCGACCGGCAGTTCATGCCAGTTTGCAAGAACCAGCAGCAACACGTTCAGGACTTTTGTGAGTCAGCTTTTGAAAGCGGCCGTCATCGACGCTTCAATCGCAGAAACTTAGAATTTAAAGCATTTTCTGTAAAACCATGTAGAAGGTCCTCAGAACGCATCACTTCCTAATTCTTCCATCACATTTCGCTATTTCCTTTCTCGAGGGGAACAGGTCTCTTGTATATACGTGGTGGGCATGGCACAAGCATCTCTGACAGACTCCCCCTCCAGGGACGTCACATAGCCCCTGGAAACAGACCACCAGGGGAACATTGGCCACACGGGAATCGGCAGACACTAGACACCAGGGCTGAGTTCTCCTCTAGAAAGGAGTTAACATCTACTAAGGCACCACTGGATGAGACTGAAAACATACCATCTTAGACCCTCCTGTCCCACCCCTGCTTCATACTCTGTCTCCATCCAGACAGAAAAGTAAGGGTGTCCTGGCAGGGAAATGAATCAGGGTCTAGGCTTTGAGACCTCAGGCACAGCAGATTGTCTTGAAAATAGAATCATTAAACAAACTTTTCACGACCTAGATAATCATGATGATGTGATCACTAATCTAGAGCCAGACATCCTGGAATGTGAAGTCAAGTGGGCCTTAGGAAGCATCACTACGAACAAAGCTAGTGGAGGTGATGGAATTCCAGTTGAGCTGTTTCAAATCCTGAAAGATGATGCTGTGAAAGTGCTGCACTCAATATGCCAGCAAATTTGGAAAACTCAGCAATGGCCACAGGACTGGAAAAGGTCAGTTTTCATTCCAATCCCAAAGAAAGGAAATGCAAAAGAATGCTCAAACTATCGCACAATTGCACTCATCTCACATGCTAGTAAAGTAATGCTCAAAATTCTCCAAGCCAGACTTCAGCAATACGTGAACCGTGAACTCCCTGATGTTCAAGCTGGTTTTAGAAAAGGCAGAGGAACCAGAGATCAAATTGCCAACATCCGCTGGATCATGGGAAAAGCAAAAGAGTTCCAGAAAAACATCTATTTCTGCTTTATTGACTATGCCAAAGCCTTTGACTGTGTGGATCACAGTAAACTGTGGAAAATCCTTCAAGAGATGGGAATACCAGACCACCTAACCTGCCTCTTGAGAAATCTGTATGCAGGTCAGGAAGCAACAGTTAGAACTGGACATGGAACAACAGACTGGTTCCAATAGAAAAATGAGTACGTCAAGGCTGTATATTGTCACCCTGCTTATTTAACTTCTATGCAGAGTACATCATGAGAAACGCTGGGCTGGAAGAAGCACAAGTTGGAATCAAGATTGCTGGGAGAAATATCAATAACCTCAGATATGCAGATGACACCACCCTTATGGCAGAAAGTGAAGAGGAGCTAAAAAGCCTCTTGTTGAAAGTGAAAGAGGAGAGTGAAAAAGTTGGCTTAAAGCTCAACATTCAGAAAACGAAGATCATGGCATCTGGCCCCATCACTTCATGGGAAATAGATGGGGAAACAGTAGAAACAGTGTCAGACTTTGTTTTTTTGGGCTCCAAAATCACTGCAGATGGTGACTGCAGCCATGAAATTAAAAGGCGCTTACTCCTTGGAAGAAAAGTTATGACCAACCTAGATAGTATATTCAAAAGCAGAGACATTACTTTGCCGACTAAGGTCCGTCTAGTCAAGGCTATGGTTTTTCCTGTGGTCATGTATGGATGTGAGAGTTGGACTGTGAAGAAGGCTGAGAGCAGAAGAATTGATGCTTTTGAACTGTGGTGTTGGAGAAGACTCTTGAGAGTCCCTTGGACTGCAAGGAGATCCAACCAGTCCATTCTGAAGGAGATCAACCCTGGGATTTCTTTGGAAGGAATGATGCTAAAACTGAAGCTCCAGTACTTTGGCCACCTCATGCGAAGAGTTGACTCATTTGAAAAGACTCTGATGCTGGGAGGGATTGGGGGCAGGAGGAGAAGGGGACGACAGAGGATGAGATGGCTGGATGGCATCACGGACTCAATGGACGTGAGTCTGAGTGAACTCCGGGAGTTGGTGATGGACAGGGAGGCCTGGCGTGCTGCGATTCATTGGGTCACAAAGAGTCGGACACGACTGAGCGACTGAACTGAACTGAACTGAACTACGGAAAACAGTATGGAGGTTCCTAAACAAATTAAAAACAGAATTACATATGATCTAGCAATTTCACATCATATCCAAAGGAACTGAAATTAGAATCTTGAGGGTGTATCTGCATTTCATGTTCACTGCAGCATTGTTCACAATCACCGAAGTATGGAAGCAAACTAAATGTCCATCAGTGAATGCATGGATAAGAAAACGTGACTGTATACATACATGCTGCTGCTGCTAAGTCGCCTCAGTCGTGTCCGACTCTGTGCGACCCCATAGACGGCAGCCCACCAGGCTCCCCTGTCCCTAGGATTCTCCAGGCAAGAACACTGGAGTGGGTTGCCATTTCCTTCTCCAGTGCATGAAAGTGAGAAGTGAAAGTGAAGTCGCTCAGTCTTGTCTGACTCTTAGCGACCCCATGGACTGTAGCCCACCAGGCTCCTCCATCCATGGGATTTTCCAGACAAGAGTACTGGAGTGGGGTGCCATTGCCTTCTCTGGTATACATACATACATTGGTATAATATTTAGCCTTTAAAAAAAGGAAAATTCTGCTATTTGTAATAACGTGGATGCCAGACACAGAAGGACAGTTCCTATATGAAGACTTATATGAGGACTCTAAAATAGCCAAAATCATAGAAGTAGAAAGTTGAAGAATGATGGCCAGAGGCTGGGAGCAAAGAGAAAGGGAAATATTAGTCAAAGGACACAAAGTTTCAGTTTTGCAAAATAATAAATCCTAGAGATATACCATACTATACCACAGGCTCTATAGTCAAGAACACTATATTGTATACTTAAAAACTTGCTTAATAGGATATATAGTATATTCTTATCACTAATGATTATTATAATAATTAATAGAGATGACATGCAAAAACTTTTGGAGGTGATGAATATGTTTATGGCACGGAGCATGGCGATGGTTTCACAAGTGTATATTTATCTTCAAAATCATCAAGTTGTATATATTAAATATATGCAGCTTTTAATATGTCAATCATATCTCAATGAAAGTTATTTTTAAAAATTAAAAGTTTGTTTGTTTGTTTTTAACAACAAAAGACTTCAGAAACAAAGTTGGAGGCAAGTGACTGACAGAGAGAAAGAAAACATCCAAAACAGATTCTACAAAGTCTTAATATCTGTAGTGTATAAAAATGACTTGCCATCAGTTAAGGAAAGTCAAACAACCCAGTATAAAATGAACATATCAAATTAACAGGCAATTCCCAGAAGAGCCAAAGATGACCAATAAACTTATAAAAGATGACCACCTCACTGGTATCAGGAAACTACAAAGTTCAATGCACAATACTATAGGCAAAATGTTACACAGCAGATCTCTAGAACTTACTCATGTTGAAAAATTTAACTTTATACCCATTGAGCAGTTAACAGTCCTATTTTTTCACCTCTCAGATTTGCAGTGGCAAAAAAGACATACTAAGTGTGGGTAAGGAAGGCAAAAGTCAGGCAGGCATTCTTGTGCACTTTTAAAGAGAGGAATGTAAATTAATGCAATTTTTTGAAGGCAATTTCAGGGATGAAATTCAAAGAATTTAATATCCAGTGTGGCAAAGGCCCTGGCTCATCAAAGCAGATACCAGCTATAACCAGTTGGCAATATCCTGCCAGTACACTCTTCCCTACGCACATCATCTGAATATTAACCCCAGCCATATTTATCTAATCTTGAAGTGTGCATGCCCTTTGATCCAGCAATTCTATTTCTGGGAATCTATCTCAAAGAATTCTCTATGTATACAAAGATATACATACACTGATGTTTATTTGTCATTGTTTCAAGTAGCTTTAAAAAAGAAAAGGCAAACTTAATTGCCGTCAAAAATGAAGGAGTTAAATAAATTAACGTGCATTCAGTATTAAGGTGCATATACTATTTCCGTGGAATACTATACAGCCATTAAAAAAGAATGCCTTGAACCTAGAAAGACCAATACAGAAAAAGATGGCTCAGTGTAAGGGGCAAGAAGGGCAAGTTGTAAGTCACAGAACTTGCATACTTAAACCCACATATTTTTAAAATATGCATCTGTCTCTATGTGAAAGCACACATATAGCATAATGTGCATAAATACATATTAACACATAGAAAAGAAGATGCTAGAACATGAAACACTAGTTCTGAGTCACCTCTGGGAGAGAAGGATGGAAGGCAGAAGCGAGAAATAGCATTTTGCTTTGCATATTTTGCATTGAAGTTTGAATTATCCATAATGAGAATACTGATAACTTTTTTAAATGACAAAAATATATATAAGGAAGCCCTCAAAGTACTAGGCGCACACTTCAAAATCACTGCATGGCTTAAAGGAATATTTGCTTTTAGAGTTGAAAGTCAATGTCATTTCCCAACATATAACCTGAAATACTCAAAGTGTATGTATGGAATGAGCCACATCTCAAGGGCAGAATTCTAAATGGAATTTATTGAACCAGTTTTAAATTAGCTAATTCTCAGTTTTAAATATTTGACCTCTGGGTTTTACCCAGTGTCCTTATATTCTCTTATATTCTGAATTTTGTGTTCTTCTTATAGGAGAATTCCTAGAAGCACTTAGTGCAAACAGGCTAACTCACTTGTTAAACATGGAATAGTCTGAACCAAAAGCCCAAATGTATAATTGACTCCATCTTTTTCAGAATTGAACATCATTTGCAATTGATATTCCTCTCCATAGTTACGGTGTCTTATTCCATATTCTGTATCACTAACTCCACAAGGTGAATGGCCAAAGACTTTCAGTTGTAAATCTCTGTGCCTAACTCTTTAAAGCCTATTATACCTACTGTACAATGTGTCATAAAAGAGAAACTTGGTTCTGAAGACAGAATTTAAAGACAACTCTTAGAAATATCTAACAAAAATCTATATACATTAGCTGTATGCCTCACAGAGAAGAATCCAAGCACTCAGAGGATTGGATTAAGATTAGTTGGATTAGGTAGCCTTAATCAGGAAGGGAAGAGCCATCTAGATGAGGAAGGAAGCTTGCCCTGGGAAATCTATTGCTGGTATCTCTTCACAATCAAATCTGCTCTAATTCACAGTAGGTGCTGAAACATTTCCCGGGTAAGTTTATTAAGTCTATTTCATTTTTAACATCACATATTCACCAAATTAACACTTTTAGAAGAGCTTCATCAAGGAGTAAAGGAATCACAAAACTCTCATCTCGATTTTATATCATGTTCTCACCCAGAATGCCTGGAGAACAGAAGAGTAATTTGAATAGATGGAGTATATTTTCTTTAGGTAATTAGATTGTGCTTTCATTTAACTTGGACTTCCCTGGTGGCTCAAACAGTAAAGCGTCTGCCTACAATGCGGGAGACTGGGGTTTGATCCCTGGGTCGGGAAGATCCCCTGGAGAAGGAAATGGCAACCCACTCCAGGATTCTTGCCTGGAGAATCCCATGGATGGAGGAGCCTGGTAGGCTACAGTCCATGGGGTCACAAAGAGTCGGACATGATTGAGCGACTTCATTTTCATTTAACTTGTCTGATATATATTCTTTTTAGGTTCCGACGAGACAAATGAACCATCGTTCTCAAGGTGACAAGAATGTTCAATGAATTTGGGATAACCTAACGTGGTGATGGTTCAAATCTATACATGAGACAATCAAAACTCTGTTATCCTTGCATTAATTTTGGCCCATTGATTTTGCTTCAAGTTTTAATTGTGAACTTGACTTTTTGGTGAATTTATTGTGTAAGAATACACTTATTCAAGTAATGTTTAAATGGTGTTAATGCAGACATCCTTATACCTTTAAGAAAGACCAAAGACTTTTTTCACTGTCATTAACTTAACATGGTTCCACAAGGCAGAGTCCAATACTTTTCTTTCCCAAGCCACTCAAGTCACAGAAATTTCAAATAACTGGATATATTAAAGCCGGAAACATGTCCAATTTAGGTCGAATTTTTATTTTTATTTTTTTGCTGCTCTATCATATTTTACAAGAGACCTTGTATAGCATCTAAGCTCATCAAATCTTTTGAGAACAAAATGTACTGAGTGCCATAAAGAGGATTTTTTGTTTCCACTGCAATTCAAAACATGATGTTCCAGAAATTGAAACTGCATAACAGAGCAAATATTCATGCATTCTCAGCTGTTTCAGGTTACTTCTTTCAGGAGGTCATGGCTTTAAATACTCACAGGCCAAAGCAAGATACCTATTTGGGTGGTCAAGTGGAGATAGATAAGGGACATAGTAAACAAGGCATGAATTGCCTACCTAGCCCTAATGTTTCAGAAGAGAGAAATAGTGCAGGATGTGCACACAGGAATACTACTAAAGCAAGGATTGTTCCATTTCGATCTGGTGCAAGTCTGACCACCGGAGGTCTGTATTTTGTCAGGTGTCTAGGCAACAAACCTGGCAGGTGGCTGGCAAAATCTGGAGGAAGTGAAGACTTATTGTTTCACCCACGTTCTTGACATAGATAGGAAAATACAGCATAACTGAGGTTATGCAGTCAGCCCTTGGGAGAGCTGGTCTCCCATTTCTCCTTCACCTAATCTTTCTGGGCTATTGCTCTGATACGGGCATCAAAGCCAGTAAAAGCACATTTGAAAATGAAAGGTCTATCACATTCCACGCTTCTTTTGAAACATCAAAAAGCCACATAAAGAAGCGGTAGGACTAGAAAAAGCTGACAAGGAGCAGGACAGTGCCTGTGAGGACGTTAGGAATAGCTGGAGGTGAACCAATGTGAGGTCTATGAAAAGGCGAGGGAGAGAACCAGGAATTTGCTGCTGACAAGATGAAACAGCCCACAGCTTGTCATGCTAATAAAAAGTTAATTTCAACTTTCAGACACTCTTCATGGTACTTTACAGTTCAATGGTACCAAACTCATCCATTGTACTGCATCACCCGCAGAAGCTGGGTCTATTTACAAGCTGCTGGAATTCAAATAGAATCTGAGGACACTATTTTATTCCTGGAAGATGTCCATGAGGTTAAAAACATTTGTGACCAGGTTGGACAGCTATCCCAGTGTCCTTGCAAACTTGAGCTGCAGTCTTAAAATACATCCCGAAACACAGACACAGAGGGATTAGGAGCTTTTCCTTAGCTATAGTTCATGGTATCACTGTCAAAATCTGGGGTTAAGCAGAGTATCAGCTGGAATAAAAAATAAAAATCTTAAATTTCTTGATAAATCTGCGGTCACTCTCATGACCTACTTTCAGGCTGAAAGAGACAACCTACAAAACTTTTTGTAAAAGCATGTCACTAAGTTTTCTACTATATTATTTCCTGAGATCATAAGTCCAAGCTGTTATGTATACATAGAAGCTGCCTCCAGGAATCTTGTACCTGGTGATGTTTACGAAATACAAGTAGAAAACAAAAATCCAATCATTGCTCACATGCACAACTCCTCGGTGCTATTGTGCCCTGCTTTCAGAAAAAGTCATAGTGACTCTTATCACTGTAGAAACTAGGCTAAGCATTACATTTCTTACAAACACCATGTGATTTCAAAGTGCCACGTATTTGAAATTGAAAAGCCTGAGTGTGAATCTCAGCCTTGTCACTGATTGTTTCATTGTAAGCAAAATATTTAACCCTATCCCAGGCTGCAATCTCCTAAGGTGAGATTTAATAAAAGCTGCCCTGCCCTGTTCACATTACAAGGATGTTTTGAGGAGCAAAAAAAAAAAAAATTTCCAAATAGTAAAGTGTGCCATTATTAGATTCAGCAACAGCCAGCAGTACTGAACACTAAATACATTTAACATTCAGTTGCTCAGTCATGTCCAACTCTTTGCGACCCCATGGACTGCAGCACACCATCTTCCCTGTCCCTCATCAACTTCCGGAGCCTATTTAAACTCACGTCCATCGCATCGGTGATGCCATCGAACCATCTCATCCTCAGTCGTCCTATTCTCCTCCCACCTTCAATCTTTCCCAGCACCTTTTCCAATGAGTCAGTTCTTCACATCAGATGGCCAAAGTATTGGAGTTTCAGCTTTAGCATCAGTCCTTCCAATGAATATTCAGGACTGATTTCCTTTAGGATGGACTGGTTGGATCTCCTTAAAGGCTAAGGGACTCTCAAGAGTCTTCTCCAACACCACAGTTCAAAAGAATCAGTTCTTCAGTGCTTAGCTTTCTTTATAGTCCAGCTCTCACATTCATACATAACTACTGGAATAAAGCATAGCTTTGACTAGATGGACCTTTGTTGGCAAAGTAATGTCTCTGCTTTTTAATATGCTGCCTAGGTTCGTCATAGCTTTTCTACCAAGGAACAAGCATCTGAATTCCATGGCTGCAGTTCCATATGCAATGATTTTGGAGCCCCCAAAATAAAGTCTCTCTTTCCACTGTTTCCCCATCTATTTGCCATGAAGTGATGGGACCAGATGCCATAATCTTAGCTTTCTGAATGTTGAGTTTTAAGCCAACTTTTTCATTCTCCTCTTTCACTTTCATCAAGAGGCTCTTTAGTTCTTCTTCGCTTTCTGCCATAAAGGTGGTGTCATCTACATATCTGAGGTTATTGATATTTCTCCTGGCAATCTTGATTCCAGCTTGTGCTTCATCCAGCCCAGCATTTCACATGATGTCCTCTGCATATAAGTTACATAAGCAAGTTGACAATATACAGCCTTAACATACTCCTTTCCCAATTTGGAACCAGTCTGTTCCATGTCTGGTTCTAACTGTTGCTTCTTAACCTGCATACAGATTTCTCAGGAGGCAGGTCAGGTGGTCTGGTATTCCCATCTCTCTAAGAATTTTCCAGAGTTAGTTGTGATCCACACAGGCAAAGGCTTTAGCATAGTCAATAAAAAAAGGTAGATGCCTTTTGAAACTCTCTTGCTTTTTTGATGATCCAACGAATGTTGGCAATTTGATCTCTGGTTCCTCAACCTTTTCTAAATCCAGCTTGAACATCTGGAAGTTCACAGTTCACATGCTGTTGAAGCCTGGCTTGGAGAATTTTGAGCATTACTTTGCTAGAGTGTGAGATGAGTACAACTGAGCGGTAGTTTGAGCATTCTTTGGCATGGCCTTTTTGGGGGGTTGGGATGAAAACTGACCTTTTCCAGTCCTATGGCCACTGCTGAGTTTTTCAGATTTGCTGGCATACTGAATGTCAACACTTTCACAGGATCATCTTTTAGGATTTGAAATAGCTCAACTGGAATTCCATCACCTCCACTAGCTTTGTTCATAGTGATGCTTCCTAAGGCCCACTTGACTTTGCATTCCAGAATGTCTCACTCTAGGTGAGTGATCACACCATCATGGTTATCTGGGTCATAAAGATCTTTTTTTGTTTTGTTCTTCTGTGTATTCTTGCCACCTTTTATTATTTTCTGCTTCTGTTAGGTCCATACAATTTCTGTCCTTTACTGAGCCCATCTTTGCATGAAATGTTCTCTTGGTATCTCTAATTTTCTTGAAGAAATCTCTAGTCTTTCCTATTCTATTGTTTGCCTTTATTTCTTTGTGTTGATAACTGAGGAAGGCTTTCTTATCTCTCCTTGCTATTCTTTGGAACTCTGCATTCAAATGGATATAGCTTTCCTTTTCTCCTTTGCCTTCAGTTTCCCTTCTTTTCTCGCTATTTGTAAGGCCTCCTCAGACAGCCACTTGCCTTTTTGCATTTCTTTCTCTTGGGGATGGTCTTCATCCCTGCCTCCTGTACAATGTCACGAACCTCCGTCCATAGTTCCTCAGGCACTCTATCACATCTAATCCCTTGAATTTTTTTACCACGTCCACTGTATAAGTGTAAGGGATTTGATTTAGGTCATACCTGAATGGTCTAGTGGGTTTCCCTACTTTCTTCAACTTAAGTCTGAATTTGGCATAAGGAGACTGACCAGAACAGTGTCTGAGTGTCCCCTGTGGAGGTATGGGTCAGCAGTGGCCTGCCACAGGGGCTCTGGGTGCAGCAGACCTGGGTATGGCATGAGCTTTCTTAGAGGAGGTGGCCATGAACCCCACCATAGAACCAACAGAACTGGGGAAACAGACTCTTGGAGGGCACAAACAAAACCTTCTGCACACCAGGACCCAGGAGAAAAGAGCAGTGACCCCACAAGAAACTGACCCAGACACGCCACCCATGGGTGTCCAGGAGTCTCTGGTGGTGGCGTGGGTCTGCAGTGGCTTGCTGCCGGATTGGGGTCACTGAAGGCAGCAGCACATGCAAGGGACCTTTTGAAGGATGTCGCCATTATCTTCATTACCTCCACCATAGTTTGGCCTCACGTCAAGCAACAGGGAGGGAACACAGGCCTGCCCATCAACAGAACATTGGATTAAAGATTTACTGAACATGGCCCTGCCCATCAGAATAAGACTCAGTTTCTCCTTAGTCAATCTCTCCCATCAAGAAGCTTCCATAAGCCTCTTGTCCTTATCCATCAGAGGGCTGAAATAATGAAAACCACAATCACAGAAAACTAACCAAACTGATTATATGGACCACAGCCTTGTCTAGCTCAATGAAACTATGAGCCATGCTGTGTGGGGCCACCCGAGATGGATGGATCATGGTGGAGAGTTCTGACAAAACGTGGTCCACTGGAGAAGAGAAAGGCAAACCACTTCAGTATTCTTGCCTTGAGAACCCCATGAAAAGGCAAAAAGGTATGACACATTCAGTGTACTTGATGAATTAATGGGAAAATTAACTACTTATAACACAAAGGAAATTTGTGTTTTTCCAGTTGCAAAGTCATGTCTCTTTGCAACCCCATGGACTATAGCTCACCAGGCTCCTCTATCCATGAGATTTCCCAGGCAAGAATACTAGAGTGATTTGACATTTCCTTCTCCAGGTGATCTTCAAGACCCAGAGATCAAACCCACATCTCTTGCGTCTCCCGCATTGGTAGGAGATTCTTTACCACTGAGTCACCAGGAAAACTCAAGGAAATTTGTACCATAACTTTATTTCAGTACACATATTCTAATTAAATGTTTTATGATTCATGATTGCAATATTCTTAATATTCCACTGCATATCTCTAAAGATATTAACTATACTTGACATATTCTGTTTGCTATATTAACTCTTTTTCTTTGGATTTTAGCTCTTCTGATCATTGAATTTAATGGCTCACTTTTACAGAAATGTTTCTCATCAAATATTTGGTGAGACTTTGCTATTTGCGTATCTTTGTTTTTGAGAATGCCAGTTGTATGATCTTTTCTACTCCAACCTGCTACAGATTATTGTGGAGGAATGTTGAGACACAGCGATTGGTGGGACATATTGATATATTTCTTTTCATGAAGATGAATCCCAGACCCTCTTGGTCTTGGTAACTACTGAAAATACTGCTCTGCCTATGCAGACCCAATACCCAGTAACTTCATTTGCTGTGGGCACATGAAGCTACAGAGCCATTTGCAACAAAAAGGTAAGCCTTAGGGGAGAGGAGACCAGCCCAGATGGCACAGGCTAGCTGATCCAAGGCCCCTTTGCTATTGCCCTCTATTGACTGTGAGCTGAGAAGACTGCCAAATGGGTCCAAACTGCACATGCCTTTCTAGTGAATCTCTTTGAATCCATTTGCTTCCTGTTTCTCAGAACTATTTCAGTTTCTCATCCTCTTATAGGAATCTATTCTTCTTTATTTTTTTTTAATTTGGTGATATGAAGAATTTGCTAAGTGAAGTATGCACAGAAGAAATTAGGTTGAAAAAATTCCCAGGCAATCGATTTGCTTATCACTTTATCTGTCCATCAGACCATCCATTTATTATGAAAATTACAAAATTTTGGTCAGAAAATAGTACAATAAAGTTTCCAAGGGAAAGTGATTCTCCTTCTACTCTACTCCTTTAGAGTTACTACAAAGTGGTAACCACAGTCACCAGTTTCTCGCATGCCTTTCCAGAACACTTTCGTATGATACATGTCTGTAGGCATTAAGTACAGACTTTTCTTTTGCTTAACAATATACAAATTAGCCCGTGTAGAGTCACTCATTTTAATGGCTATGTAACATTTTATTATAGAAATGCATTGAAATATTTCAGTCAATCTCTTGCTAGTGGATATGTTAGGTTGCTTCCTGTTTTTGTCTGGTTTTTTTATTATAAATAATAGTGTAATGAACAATTTTTCTTCAGACTTCTCTGCATATTTATGCAAATCAAACCAAAGGATAAATCCCTAGAAGTAGGAATTGTATAATTTGCACATTTAAATTTTGATAATGTTGTCCAATTGCACTCCAAAATGGCTGTACCTATTTTTACCATTCCTGCACACGTATATGTCTGTACCCTCAACATCATCCACTGTAAATTTCCATGTTTTATGCTAATAACTATCACCAGCCTATGAGGTGAAAAATTATGATCTGAATTTGTGTTTCTTTAATTATGAATGCAACTGAAGATTTTTCATATGCTTAGAAAGATTTTTTCTCTCTCCAAACTGCTTTCTCATATCTTTTGCCTATTTTTTGAGATCTTTTTCATATTTTTCTTGTTGACATATGTGAACTCTGTTTTTTGAGGGTATAGGTGCATATACAGTGCAGATACAGTAAAAATTGGTTTAATCTCTATGGAATACAATTGGACATGTATATATATATTTTTCACAGTTTACCTTTAATTACCACGTGTTTCCATAGAGGAGCTTTAATTTTTATAGCAAAATCTTTTTGTTTTTAAATATCTACTTAGGTTGCTTCTTACATGAGGAGGTCTTACTCCAAGATTATAGAAAATTTTTCCATGATGCCTTATAAAATTTTTACATGTCTGCATTTTGTCTTTATAGCAGAAATCTAATTTTTTCCTAAAATACTTAAAAAGTTGTCTTAATAGCACTTATTAAATAATCTTTCTTTCTTCACTGATTTAAAATGCCATCCTTATCATACACTAAATTCCCTGAAGTATTTGGACCTACTTAAGATTCATTCTGTTCCATTGATCTGCCTGCCTATGCAGATACTGTAGAAGTAAATACATTTATGGAGCTATAATTTAGCATATGTGGGTATATTTCCAGGCTTTAGTTATTTGTATTCTACAGTATATTTATTTGTCGCTGTGTTCCTCTGGCTTGACTTTCTCAAGGGCAAAGATTATGGATTCTCCTCCCTTTGTAATTCCCTAAAACACTAGTCTCTGCCAAGTTTGACATTATGGAAACTGAAATCAAGCCATGTCCTTTAGGCAGAAAAAAATGATGGTCTGAGTGGTTTTGGGCAAATGAAACCCCAGCTCAAAACTTTTGACCCCTAAAGATAACATATAAAACACTACAATTAATTTTTTCATTAAATGTACTTCCCTGTTAAAATGTTGATGTTTGCCTGTTACTGAGAGTAAGTTTATCATGTTGTCTTCTTGGTCTAGGTTTTAATAGAAAGGCAACGTGAACTAACATTTAGAGAGCGGCCCACCCCACTGAGAATAGTACGCATTCCATCTCATTTAATATCACCAATAGCCTAGGAAATTGGTATCATTAATCTTACTTTAAAAAGAGGAAATAGGTTCAGAGAAGTAAGTTAATTTGCCAAGTTAGTAGTGGCAAAGCCTGGATTCAAACCCAAGCCCACTGACACAAATATGTCTGATTCAAAGTTTGGTTACTTGACTTGATATATAGCTCTAGAACATTCCTCTGCTCTCCCATGCTGCCTCTCAGAGAAAGAGTTCCCCGAGCAAGGATGTGAAATAATTTCTACTTCTTGTGCCAGATCAGCAGTGGCTGCCTAGGGCAATAAATAGACAATAATCCCTAGCTGCAACCATGCTCAGCAGGAAACAGGACCATGATAAATGGCCAATGTCTGCCATGGATATTGGAGGCAGGCATGGCAGTGTAGCATGCTGTAGTTGCCACTGCCCTAAGCACAACAATGGGGACCAAAGAAACATTTTACTGACCTCATAGTTGTGTTTGGGAAAAAACTCTTCAAAAACTTGGTCCAAAAAACTTCACTTTGTAAATAAAGCCTGCTGCTGCTGCTGCTGCTGCTGCTGCTGCTGCTGCTAAGTCGCTTCAGTCATGTCCGACTCTATGCAACCCCATAGACGGCAGCCCACCAGGCTCCCCCATCCCTGGGATTCTCCAGGTAAGAACACTGGAGTGGGTTGCCATTTCCTTCTCCAGTGCATGAAAGTGAAAAGTGAAAGTGAAGTCACTCAGTCATCCCTGACTCTTAGTGACCCCATGGACTGCAGCCCACCAGGTTCCGCTGTCCACGGATTTTCCAGGCAAGAGTACTGGAGTAGAGTGCCATTGCCTTCTCCGTACTCTTTGTGACCCCATGGACTGTAGCCTACCAGGCTCCTTCCTCCATGGGATTCTCCAGGCACGAGTACTGGAGTGGGTTGCCATTTCCTTCTCCAGGGGATCTTCCCGACCCAGGGATCGAACCCAGGTCTCCTGCATTCCAGACAGACGCTTTAACCTCTGAACTACCAGGGAAGCCCAAATAAAGCCTAAGAAGCCAATAATAAAAATAAATTTTGAGAAATAAAGTAAATAGAAAAGAGTATTCTGTATGGTATCCAAAGTAGCTTGAGAAGGGAATGGGAACCCATTCCAGTATTCTTACCTGGAAAATTCCATAGACAGAGGAGTACGGTGGGCTAAAGTCCTTGGGGTTGCAAGAGTCAGACATGACTGAGTAACTAACACACACATACACATCCAAAGTAGACCAGACCTGCCAACTTGACAACTAAATGTTCAACCTCATTTTGTCATGATTCTTGGCTCTTCAAGTCCCAAGAAGGTCCCCTTAACCTTCTGTCTGTGCTTCACCAAGGCCACTGACTCAAACCAGTTTTCCACAGCAGAAGAGAGGTAAGAAATTCTAGGCTGGTAGGAAAATGGCACAGCATCAAATTTACCTTGTTGATAGCTCCATTCTAGAACTAGATATCAAACCAAGCTACTGAGCTTTGAACCAAGCTCTATCCAGATTTACCAGTTCTAGAAAGTGGACTCTTGCATTTATGAGATAATCCATAGCTCCCAGACCAGCATACAGCTTCTCTGGAGTAGCCATTTTGGGGGGCCACCCAACTCCTACCTCTCCTTCCTTTCCCTTGTGTGCTAAGTCACTTCAGTCATGTCTGATTCTTTGTGACTCTCTAGACTGTAGCCCACCAGGCTTCTGTGTCCATGGGATTCTCTAGTTAGAATACTGGAGTGGGTTGCCATGCCCTCCTCCATGGGATCTTCTTGACCCAGGGATTGAACCTGTGTCTCTTACATCTCCTACATTGGCAGACACATTCCTTACTACTAGTGCCAGCTGGGAAGCTCCTTTCCCTCAGGGATCAGTGATTGTATTTAAGTATCCAGTTTTATTTAGGTATCCCCCTCAGCTTCACGTGACTCAGAAAGGCTTAGTCTCACCCCAGCTCCTGAGAGTCCACATGCAATCCCACAACCCTAGTCAGTGACTAGACTAGCAATGGTGTCTGACTGTGTTCAGCGTCCTGAGATATAGATAGAGGTTTTGCTCTCAGCATCTGAGGAAGGTCTTCCTTATTCCTCTGGGACAGCACCAGAGTACAGCTGTTTCCCTTCTTCCAGCCAGTATCTGTGCCAGTAAGAGATATGGAATTGTTGTAGCCACATCTCTATCATCAGTCAGAGGAGGGCAGAGCTAAAGAATCATAGGAAAATGGATCAGGACTCAGCTCTGATGACCACAATAACTCTGACCTTGTAGGTACTGAGTTAATCGATGTGTTTACAGTGTAAGCTGGCATTTGCCTCCGAATGCTTCCCAGCTGACTTCACACATGGACCTCCACCACCAGTCTCTGAGGTGGTCCTCCCCAGACTCTAGACTAGGTCTCTCTGAAGCTATTTGCCTGCTTAAAGGACAGTTCAAACCTTAGCCCTGGCACTTATTTCCTGTATGACCCCAGACAAATTACTTAAACTTTCTATGCCTCAGTCTTCTCATCTGTAAAGTGGGGACAACTTTAATATCCCAGAATTACAGCAAGATTAATGAGGCAAATCAAATAAACTACTTAGAACCAGGCCTGGCATATAATTACTATCATTATTACATGAAGGTTGGTAATGCCTACTGCCTGAGTTTCGGCACCCCAACAGCAGGACCCCCATTCCACACCCCCTGTGTCTACTTGAGTCACCACCTGTAACATCCAACTTGAATCCAACCCAACAATCTTACTAGCTCCTGCACCCTGGTTACTCTGAGTTTCTGACTCTTTTCACATCTGACCATAGTCACTGTTATTTTCCCATCCAGGAATCCTAGGGAATACATAGCTAATATGAAGCCTGCAACCTAAACAAACACAAATCTAGTGCAAGAGGGGTTCTTATAGATTTTATCCACTTTTTCTTGCCATAGTGCTGCTTCTTAAGGGCCTGCTCTTGTGGGTTCATATATACAGAAAAGTCACTAAGTACTGTTCCTATCTGGCTTTGTTTCCCCATGAACAATCATCCTGCTGCAGTAGCCCTTCTCCTTCTATTTGGCCACAGCTGTTTAATTCATTTGGCATTATTTTTTGCTTTGCTTTGGAGCCACTCTGAGCTGTTATGCTGAATTCCAAAAAGGAGACTGATCAGGGAAATTTTCAAATACATTTTTCAAGTTTCTTTTCTGCTAGAAAATCAAGTTCAACAGTCCTTATACCATTAAATGTGGTTGTTGAGTTGATGGGATGATTCCTCTAAAAGCACGTACCTAGGGCTGTTTTCCATAACCTGGCATCCGCTTGTCTGTCACTTTTCATGCAGCTTCCCTGGGAACTGTGCCATATACAGCTATCATTTTCTGCTTATAAAGAGGAAGCTGGAGATCAGGATCGTTAGATTCTATAAACCCTTGAATGCTTGAGAAATGCAAGCAACAAGCTATTTTACAGGGCTGCTGGAGACGAGGAGTGGAGGGAGGAGGAAAGAAATGACTGTATCTTAAAATTCAGATGCTTACCATTCTTATATGATCTAAAGAGACAGGAATTCAAGTTGAGTATCTAAATTTTAAAACAAAATAGACAATGCAATGATCTTTTCAGCAAAATAGCTGCAATATATGTACTGCCCTGAATGGGAAAGGGAAGAAAATAAGAGAAATGGGGATAAAATGAAATGTAGGGAAAAGCGGGGAGGGGGGGGGAGCCAGTGACAGTGCAATTAAGACTCTTGTAGTTTTACATGAAAAATAATTCTCTTACATAAAGAGAGTTAAAAAAGAAAGAAATACAAAAAAGTCAAGCTGAATTTCAGAATCTATGATTCATTCTCTAACATAGACTGTTTCCTTACCTGATTTCAATAACTTCAGGTGGCCAATTCAGTGTTATAGAATCTCAGAAATGATTCATGGAACCAAAGAAGCAAGTTTGGAGATCCTAAACTTCCTGGTTCAAATCTGAGAATATTACTTTGCTGTTTTTCTTCAGCTGCCCTCCAGTTCCAAGGCAAATTAGTAGAACTCTAACGAGATTTCAATGTGTGGGCTGTATCGTCCTTTTTTAACATGGTTTGTATAACCTTTCCCCATCTTCACAGATACTGAGAGGCCTGTTTTGGTGTGCTTTTAAAATTTTCTGCTCTTACACAAAATGGAATGCTCCTGAGAAACCAGAGTGGTAAAGAACTTGGAGAGGGTGATAAAACCTCATTTTTGCACTGTTGCTCAATGACACTGCACAGCTGAAGCTGCCAGGCAGTATGGCCATTGAAATGATACTGGCCCACCAACTCTTGGACAGGAAGAAAACTAACTGTGAGAACTCGGATTTTATTGCAAATCAAAAGCCAGCTGACACAATGCTCTTGGCACTCACCCAGGAAACTCTTAGTTGAAGTCATAGGCTATAACAACACTGTGAAAAAGATTCAGAACCTAAACCTCAGGGACTTGCTTTACATACACACACACACAAGGGTAAATTTTATAAAAGTATACAAAAGGATACAGGAAAGGGGTGATTTAAAGATAGTATACTACGGCCAAACACATGATGCATATTTAAGTTCAATAAATAATCATAATAGAGTCTGAAAGCACAGAGTAGAAAAGTGAGCAAAATAAGAAAACAATTATTTTAAGGCTGTTCACTCATTTTTTTAGGTAAACATAAGGTTGTATGGGTATATGCAAAAGCAAGGAAATCACTCTCGTGTTCCACAAATGTCTACTGAGCCCCTACTCTGGGTTGCTCTCTGTTCCGTGTGCTGTAGCTACCCTTTTGAAAAAGACAACATTTCTACCCCTACAGAACTTCATTGGAGGAAATGAAAGCTAAACGAATACGTTTATGTAGCTACAGTCAATGTCTATATATAATCAAGATTAGCCACTTCACTTAACATATATACCAGGAAAAGGTAAAAGCCTACTTGAATCTTAGCACATTTTCACAGACTCCAAAACATAGTTTTCAAAAGAGCAGAATGATTGCACACCAGTCAGAATGGCCATCATCAAAAAGTCTACAATTAATAAATGTTGGAGCAGGTGTGGAGAAAAGGAAACCCTTACACTGTTGGTGAGAATGTAAACTGGTGCAGCCATGATGGAGAACAGTATGGAAGTTCCTTAAAAATTTAAAAATAGAGTTACCATATTTTCTAGCAACCTCATTCCTAGGCATAAATCTGGAGAAAACTCTAATTCGAAAAGATATGTACACCACAATACTCATAGCAGCACTATTTACAACAGCCAAGACATAGAAGTAACCTAAGTGTCAATTAACAGATGAATGAATGGAGAAGAAGGGCTGTATATTTATGTATATATGTGTGTATGTGTGTGCACACACACAGTGGAATATTAGCCATAAAGAAGAATGAAATGATGCCATCTCCAGCCACATGGATGGACCTAGGGATTACCATATTAAGTGAAGCCAGGCAGAAAAAAAATATATCATTTGATATCACTTATATGTGGAATCTTTAAAAAATGATACAAATGAACTTATTTACAAAACAGAAATAGACTCACAGACATAGAGACATAGAAGACAAATTTATGGTTACCAAAAAGTTGGCTTAAAGCTCAACATTCAGAAAACGAAGATCATGGCATCTGGTCCCATCACTTCATGGGAAATAGATGGGGAAACAGTAGAAACAGTGTCAGACTTTATTTTGGGGGGCTCCAAAATCACTGCAGATGGTGATGCAGCCATGAAATTAAAAGACCCTTACTCCCTGGAAGAAAAGTTATGACCAACCTAGATAGCGTATTCAAAAGCAGAGACATTACTTTGCCAACTAAGGTCCGTCTAGTCAAGGCTATGGTTTTTCCAGTGGTCATGTATGGATGTGAGAGTTGGACTGTGAAGAAGGCTGAGTGCTGAAAAATTGATGCTTTTGAACTGTAGCGTTGGAGAAGACTCTTGAGAGTCCTTTGCACTGCAAGGAGATCCAACCAGTCCATTCTGAAGGAGATCAGCCCTGGGATTTCTTTGGAAGGAATGGTGCTAAAGCTGAAACTCCAGTACTTTGGCCACCTCATGCGAAGAGTTGACTCATTGGAAAAGACTCTGATGCTGAGAGGGATTGGGGGCGAAAGGAGAAGGGGACGACAGAGGATGAGATGGCTGGATGGTATCACGGACTCAATGGACGTGAGTCTGAGTGAACTCCGGGAGATGGTGATGGACAGGGAGGCCTGGAGTGCTGCGATTCATGGGGTCACAAAGAGTCGGACACGACTGAGCCAACTGAACTGAACTGAAAGGGGGAAAGAAAGGGAGGGATAAATTAGCAGTCTGAGATTAACAGATACAAACTACTACACATGAAACAGACAAACAAGGACCTACTGTATAGCACAGGGAACTCTATTCAACTTGTAGTAATATACTTATACTACAACTCGTAGTAACCTATAATGGAAAAAAATCTGAAAAAGAATAGGTACACACACACACATATATATGAATCATTTTGCTGTACCCTTAAAACACAACATTGTAAATCAACTATACTTCAATTTTTTTAATAAAGTAGAATAATTATACCTATGAAATATATATTCTTTCAGTTCAGTTCAGTTCAGTTCAGCCGCTCAGTCATGTCTGACTCTTTGCAACCCCATGAATCGCAGCACGCCAGGCCTCCCTGTCCATCACCATCTCCCGGAGTTCACTCAGACTCACGTCCATCGAGTCCGTGATGCCATCCAGTCATCTCATCCCTGTCGTCCCCTTCTCCTCCTGCCCCCAATCCCTCCCAGCATCAGTCTTTTCCAATGAGTCAACTCTTCGCATAAGGTGGCCAAAGTACTGGAGTTTCAGCTTTAGCACCATTCCTTTCAAAGAAATCCCAGGGCTGATCTCCTTTAGAATGGACTGGTTGGATCTCCTTGCAGTCCAAGGGACTCTCAAGAGTCTTCTCCAACACCACAGTTCAAAAACATCAATTCTTCTGCGCTTAGCTTTCTTCACAGTCCAACCCTCGCATCCATACATGACCACTTGTAAAACCATAGCCTTGACTCAACAGGCCTTTGTTGGCAAAGTAATGTCTCTGCTTTTCAATATGCTATCTAGGTATATTCTTTACCACTTATCTAAGTTGATATAAAGAAACTGTCTTAAAGCCAATGAGTATCTGAAATAAAGATCTGACACTTTCAGCAAATCAAAGCATTTCCATCTCTGCTTTCTTATCATTAGGTTTAACATTTTCAAGTTTTCCATTTTCAAGTAATTTTAAAGTAATCAAAAAGTACAATCAAATATTCAAGTAATTGGACAACCAACCATATGAAAACACAATACTGCTGAAAGGAAATAGTCATCTGGCATATAGCTTCACTACAAAACAGCTTGAATTTTTGTCTCCTGCTATAAGAGAGTTCAAATTTAATGAGTCAAAAGTGATTTAGAAGAGTGGAAGTGTAATGTAATAAAAGGATGGTTTGTACAGAAACTGAATTTAAAGAAGTCTCTGTAAAGTTAAGCACACACGCTATGCTACTGTAATTAACAGAAAATAATAGAATTAATAGACCATCCCATTACAAAGCTGTCCTGTGATCCAGAATTCCAGATGTGCTTACCCTCTCTAAGGTGGGAAAAGCAGGGGTCTGAACCTCGGAGAGTGGTCCAGTGGAGCCATTAACATGATATGTGCCGTAAGACTATCCCATTAAAAGGGTAGGGAAAACCAGATGTGTTAGTCTTCTACTCAGAGTTCAGGGGTGAGAGAATAGGGTCAGGGGATCTCTATGTTATCTATCTCTTTCTACATATCTACACTTAATCATGTAGGTAGGCTAGTGAGAATGGAAATAGGCCATACGTATTTTTTTAGGTAGCCCTTACAAAACCATTCTGTAACAGCAGCCGTCAGTGATTCCTTTAACCTCGCTGAGGCTCAGTTTCCCTCAACTCTAAAATGATGACCGAAATGACTCACAAAAAGACCATACTATTATGCAGGGACATAGAAAACACCCTATATGGGTTACTGAATAAACAGGCTAGTACAGTTTTTAACAGGTGACCAAAATAGCAAATCTCAGTGAAAGAACAAATTTATCTAACTCTTGATACATCTATCAAGTCTAATTTTTAAACCAAAGTTTAATGTCACTGAAATGTAAGTCCATATGCCCAACACACAGTGAGGCCAAACAATACCAAAACATCGTAGTTTGGAACAGAGAAAGGTTTATTGCAGGGCCATGGAAGGAAATGGCCCAAACTCCCAAAGGCTTTCAGCAAAGCCCTTTCCTAGAAAAGTGAGGAAGGGGTGTGGTTGGCTGTTGTAAACTTCTTGGTGTCAGACCCTTTGTTCTTGAGGCCAGGTCATAGTCAGGTAACAAAGTGCCTGTAAATCTCCACCAAACAAACCTTCTTCTCTGTTGTTGCTACTGTAATAGCTGCTAAGCCCAACCCAAAGCACCTGATCTCTGCTATGCCCTGTTACCAGGCAACAGTTACCGAGACCACTAGTGGTCCTGTCCAGCCACTGGTTGTTGCCACAGTGCCTTCTCTGACAAGGAAGGGCAAGGTCCCAAGGCTCAACTGTCACCCTCTAAGGTCCAGGTCTTGGCTAAGAAGAGGCAGAGCTCAGTTGGCAGCTCCCTCAGGGCCAAGTCCCCAGACCTTATCCAGCTGTCATCTCTGAGGAAGCCAGGCGTCCAGGACCCAACTGGTCCTCAGACCAGCCACATGGCATGGGCAGGGACCCACAGACTGCGACCCAGACAGACAGCCACTGCCATTAGCTTGAGAGGCAGAGAGAGGTTCACTGCCGCCTCAAGGCCTGGTCCCGGCGGTGGGAGGGCTCTGGAGCCCTGCAGCCACGGCCTCCCGCCAGCTCCCAGGGCCCCTCGGCTTACCCACTGGACTGAGGCCCGGGATTTGCCTCTTACCTCACTCTCCACATGACAACTGCCACCTGATCTTTGGATGAATGGTCAGTAATGGTCACGCACTGACAGTCATCTGGAGGAGGGGCCCACTGAGGCGCCAAGCAGTGGCTGGGCAGGACCGCTAGTGGTCTCGGTAACTGTTGCCTGGTAACAGGGCATAGCAGAGTTCGCGAGCTTTGGGTTGCGCTTGGCGGCTATTACATTAGCAACAAATACATAGCGTATATGACCAATGAGTAAAGAATTTCAAATGTCCTGTGGAATACAGAGTTTAATTTCTGATAAATTAAGTGCCTGTCTCCTTTTTCACATTGTTGGTTTGTTTTTTTTAAACATTAATTTCTTACCTCATTTTTGTTTACTTTCCTAACATTTATTTTATTGGTTGTAAATTCATGATTTTTATCTATTTACAACTTTCAGCCATCTACAGAATATTATTTTTAAAATATATAAAATACAAAGTTTCTATTCAATAAGTAATTGAACATCTTGTCTTAAACTCATTGTTTAATCTTATTAACATTTTTTGAAACCCATTAGTCGCTTAGAAGTCACGTTTTTCACTTCCTAGTTTTCAAAGGCTCTTTGTGAGTTACTTTTATATTTTCTCTAAACTGGGTTGAATAGGTGTCAAAACACAGCAATCATTGCTACATTCCACGTATATCACTTTCTCACAACACTATAAATAATAGATAAAAATCAATAATAATTTTATGTCTGATTGCTGGTTCAATGCCATTTTGTAGGAAAGAATCTCTTTGTGTGGATTTCTCATATTCTTCTATTTTCTCTTAAGATAGTCAGTAATTTTGCAAATTTTGTCCTCAATCAGATAAATTATTCAGGGTTCTTTAAAAATAAATAGACTTGTGGGTAGGACACAGAAACATTCTACCTCAGTTCCTCTTCAATAATGTTAGATCTAACTAGACAAGAGAATTCGTTAAAGGTTATGTGCTTATTTTTAAGAAAATGGGTGACTGACAGTTTAAGAATAAATATTATTTGTCACTAAATGCTCAAAATATATAAACTAGTTAATTTACTAAATAATCTCTATATTGATGTTAAAAGAACCAGAAAATTGGTGTCTACAGGGAATGCCACAAGCTGACCATCATCAGAACATAATCTATACCTGTAAGAGTGTCTCTCAGAGCCAGGAAAGTATAATGTGCTTTCAGGGCTCCTTTAAAAAAAAATCAGAGTTAAAGCAAGTTGTACGGAAGCAACAAGCAACCTCCAAAACCTCAGTGATTTTAGACCACAAAGCTTTCCACCTGGCCCACGCTCTGTGTCCATCACAGGTCAGCAGGGGCCTCTGCTCCTTACAGCCTCTCAGGGATCCAAGCCAAGCCACTGGCTACTGCATTGGAGTCCGTGCTTAAAAATAACTAACGGAAGGAGTAAGAGCTTAATGAATCAAGCATTTAGCGCTAAAGATACTTCCTGAAAGTCACAACCATCACTCCCTCTCACACTTGATTAGCCAAAGCAAGCCTATGGATCACCCAAGTTTGATGTGAGCAGGGCAGTGTGATTTCTCCATGTGCTAAGGACAACTGGACGAATTTGGTGTGCAGCACTCATGGCTGTCACAGCCCCCGCTCCCCTTCACTGTCATCAAGAAAAGAAGCAAGAGGCAGTTTTAACAACTGACCCAGCAAATGCTCAGACACCTTTCAGTGAAATTTGTCTTAGTGGTGGTTTAGTGGCTAAGTCATGTCCGACTCTTGCGACTCCATGAATGGTAGCCTGCCAGGCTCCTCCGTCCATGGAATTTCCCAGGCAAGAATACTGGAGTGGGCTTCCATTTCCTTCTCCAGGGGCTCTTCCTAGGGATCAAATCCAGGTCTTCTGCATTGCAGGTGGATTCTTTACCAACTGAGCCACCAGGGAATCTCCAAACTCCTAACTTGGACTCTAGAGGTACAGAGATGAAGAGAGTAAGAGCTACTCTTTTCCCTCATAGCATTACCTACTTGTATATACAAATATGTAGCAGAAAATGATCATTTCTTCCTCTTGTGTTTCCATCATATTGCTGAATGTGAATGTGGGTAGCTCCAAAACTTCCCAGAAAAATTAGGAAGAGCATAGTACAAGCTTGAGAACATTAGCTGCCTAATGTTTACTTGGACTCTATGCCAGATGCTATTTTTAGTGGTTTGTATGTACCATCTCATATTAGGTTGACCAAAAACTTCATTCAGGTTTTTCCATAAGATGTAACAGAGAAACCTGAATGAACTTCTTGGCCAACCCAATATAAGCTTCATAGCCATCAAATGAAGTATGTAGATACTACGATCACCGCGTGCCTTGAATGAGGAAGGTTGAGGAGATCACTGAACATGTTGGTGAAGGAAGACGGAATCTGCCCAACCTGGGGACTCCAGAGACTGCACTCCTAGCCCACACACAACAATGAGTTATACTGGGAAAGTGTTTTATTATAAATGCCATTGGAAAAATAAATAAGTAAATAAATGCCATTGGAACCTGTCTATTTATATGAATGCTAATTTACAGTCATAATTCTCAGAGAGGGTTCCTAAGCAGCATTCCAGTGCATTCCCCTATACAAAAAAAATAAACAGCACTGCTGCTGCTGCTGCTAAGTCGCTTCAGTCGTGTCCAACTCTGCATGACCCCATAGACAGCAGCCCACCAGGCTCCCCCGGCCCTGGGATTCTCCAGGCAAGAACACTGGAGTGGGTTGCTATTTCCTTCTCCAATGCATCAAAGTGAAAAGTGAAAGTGAAGTCACTTAGTCATGTCCAACTCTTAGAGACCCCATGGACTGCAGCCCCCCAGGCTCCTCCATCCATGGGATTTTCCAGGCAAGAGTGCTGGAGTGGAAACATAGCACTAGCTTTTAATTTTGTCAGATTCCTTCCATACATCAAATAGCAGGACATATAAAGAGAATTTTTGGAACAACTCCATAAATTTTACATAGCTGTAAGCTAATCAGAAAATTTTAAATATTACCAAAAGTGAATAAGACTAAAGTTCATGCAGAGTATACTGAGAACATGACAATATTCAGAGCTGTCACACTTTATAACTGTGGGAATGACATTCATGGGAGCCATGTAAGCGCTGCCCTCTGGATTTGTGCAGTGTACAATGTGCATGACCATATGCTGAGGTCCTGATGTCTTCTACAGTGTTGTCGCCTACATTCTTGTTCCAATATGTGTCTTGACAGACAGTCCTACTTTGGTTTTGGTTTTCCAAAGAGCCTTGATGATTCTAATACCTTCAATTCTTTTCCAAAGTGATAGCAGAGAATGTTGTCACACTGATAAGCATTATGAAATTCAGTCTTAAATAAGCACGATTGATACTGTCATTCTATTTGCTAGAAAGATCAGTGTCTAGGTCTACATATGTAAATTATGTTAATTGAACTGGGAATCCAGAAAAACCGCTGAATTTAAAAACTGTATTTACTTGAGAATATCAAAAGAGCTAGTCAACTCTTTCAAAACTTTGTAGCATTATACTGTGTGTGTTTGCTGATGTCTATGGGGGAAAAAAAAGCATAATATTTTCAAGAATACAAGAAAGAAAAACCACTTCATCAACTCCAACAGCGTCCTATCTCAATCTCCAGAAAACTGCTGGTTTATTCCTCTCCTTCCAAAGGACCTCATTATTGGTCCCATGGCATCCCTTCACTACAGCTATTGTGTCTTAATTTTTTTTTTTTTTCATTTTTTCAGTTCTCTAACCCACCCAATTCAGCAAGCCGCTGTTGATCTTGAGAAGTCCTTTGTTGCAAATCCCACAGAGCTGCTTTCTGCAGAGAACTGCCCCCTTTGAAGACTTGCCCCAGTGGTCTTTGTGCTAGCTGCTTCAGTGAAGGAAGAAAGAGGTATGCCTTAGGTAACAGCATTTGCAAAACCATTTCAAGCGGTATTTGTATACTTTAGTAGTCATCACCGATTCTCTGCTGACCTAAGAGATTTGCAGCTTTATAAAGGCTGCTGCAGATGCTTAGAATATTCGTTAATCTTTTTCTTCTTTTGAAACAGGCCCAAAAAGAAATGACTGTGGGCAAATATTGATTTCTTTTCCAAAGATCAACTATTAAGTAAAAAGGACAGCTAAACATGAAACCAAAAGGTTTACATCGTCAGACCAGGACAGAAGATGGGGAAGCAAGGCTGTGCTTTCCTATTTCAAAACACAAGGGCTAAGGTACAAGTCACGATATAATGCCGTGGCATTCCCTCTGAGAGTCTACTCTGGAAGCTGAAGGCAAATAAATGAAGCAATTCATGGATATGATTTTCAAGCTTAAACCTTACATGCATATGAATCAGCAGAGATCTTAGTAAAATGCAGATTCTGCTTCACTGGGTTGGGGTTGGAACCTGGGATTCAGTATTTCTGACTAGCCTCCTTACTGATGCTTGTCCAGGGACCACACTTTGGGCACCAAGGGCTTGGGCCACTTGCTAGTAGCAACTGACCATGGTGCCCCACACAGCAAATGTCTAGGTTCTTTCCAGCAAAAAAAGGCAGAAGAGGCACTGCGGCTACATCTGCATTTCCTGCCTCAGAGAATAAAGAAACATGAGGAGCCTCCCAGGGGCACTCTCTGCCCATGAGAAGATGACATACACATGAACTAGGGATTGGAGGGAGACACCAGGTTGGCGCAGTGAGCTGGGTGATCCCTCTGATGAGGGCCAGGGACTCTGGTTTGGTTTCCACATTACCAGCCTCAGTGAGGTGGAACAGAGGATTACAAAGGGATAAACTAAATGGCAATTGCAAGTATATTGTTGTGGTCACCAGCAACTTTTCCATCAGTATTTTCTATTTCTTCAAAGCCGTATGGAGTGGTTAATCTATTGTGGTGCCCCACACAGCAAATGCCTAGGTTCTTTCCAGCGAAAAAAGGCAGAAGAGGCACTGAGGCTACATCTGCATTTCCTGCCTCAGAGAATAAAGAAACATGAGGAGCCTCCCAGGGGCACTCTCTGCCCACGAGAAGATGACATACACATGAACCAGGGATTGAGGGAGACACCAGGTTGGCGCAGTGAGCTGGGTGATCCCTCTGATGAGGGCCAGGGACTCTGGTTTGGTTTCCATATTACCAGCCTCAGTGAGGTGGAACAGAGGATTACAAAGGGATAAACTAAATGGCAATTGCAAGTATATTGTTGTGGTCACCAGCAACTTTTCCATCAGTATTTTCTATTTCTTCAAAGCCATATGGAGCGGTTAATCTATTTAGGTGATTTCTTAAGAGAAAACGAACAATACATGTTCCCAAGCGGCAAGTGTAGTAAAAGTTAAAAATGATATTTTCTTTTATCCCAGAGCCTCCAAAAAGTCCATAGATCTTACTATTATCATAAAAATAAATGACAAAAGGGATTTAGTTCAGTTAGAAATCAGCCTGCTATTGGCCATGCAGCGAAACTTAAAACACACTGGTTTCTAGCCTTCAGCCCCTTCCAGCCTCAGTATGGGGATAAAAGTCCAGTATGAAAGCTTCTAATGATCTACGATTTGAAGAGCTGGCTATTTGAACAGAGATCATGGCCAAAAAGGGAGAAAAAGAAGAATTTCAGATCCAAGACTAAAAATAGTAGATTTATGCTTAGGTGGGTTTGTTCCCTTAGTGAATGTGCCATTGATCTGACTGAAATTCTTCCAGGTGAGTTACTTTCTCTGTCCAACAGTATTTGCTCTCTAAAAAATAATAAAGCATTTATTCCTTAGCTAAGAGTTCTCTCCAGTTGAGTCACAGACTTTGGCCACATTTGCAAAGAAACATTTTTCACTGATTTCCAAAGACATAGATCAATATTGTAAGTAAAAAAAAAAAAAAAATGAATGAATGAAAGAAATAGAAAGAAATTAATCAAATGTTTAAGAGCCAAACATGATTGTAACAAATCTACATGGTAGAGGTCTGGATTGAAGTGTAACTGGAAGAATAAAAATGGCTGAACAGAACCCGCCCTGATTTATATTATTATTCCCAGACAACCTAATTGGTGAGCAGAAGATGTAGCCACCTAGACAGGGTTCTAGGGACTCTTCCTCTATCCTAGTCCCAAAATATCTTTGCTTAAAATTCCAAATGAGACACCTTAGTCCTATTAATACATCCAGGGGAAATAATACATTCAATTGTATTTGATTCCCTGCTATATTTGCATTGTTTTGATAATTAGAGCTCCTTATAATCTAGTCATGATAAATTTTGTTTTCATGAAGGGAATAAGAGGAGGAACAAAGGAAATGTCAGGTTCAGAACCAAATCAGGACTGATTAGCAAGTCATCTAGAGTGAGGACAAGGGTATTCGGATACGTGGAGCCTAAATACTGAACTGGGCCTTTGCCAAAGGCAAACAATATTTTTTAAATTTTTGCCTCTAACAATGAAAGCCACCATGGAATGACAGGTGAAAGCTGGCACTGCACATCTCAAGTGAAACATCGATGGGACCCCAAATAGAGACTCTTTTCAATTAGAAACACAAAATTACTGACATTAATCGTTTGACAAAATCTGGGTAAAACACACTAATGAATATCATCCATCTTATCTGTAGTCAAGGTATTCATAACAGACAGGAAACAAATCTCTTAATATCCAGGGTCACTTATATGCTCTTAGGAAACATATTTTCCCCTCTGGCAAGAAAGACTTTTTGTATTAAACAGTTGTTTTCACCTCCCCCTTAAAAATGGTTGTGATTCCCTCAAGTTCAAGTTCTCTAGTCAAAATCCATCAAAAGTTGCTTGAAGCTAAGAAGTGTGCACATTGCCTTTTATGCCCATGAGAGTAAAGGTGTGGGGAATGGGTGCCACAGGTAACAGTTACATAAAAAAGATTTTCAGCGGATCCTAGACACAAATTCTCCTGGTCCTCGGTCCCGCTTTCTGCTTCACCACGTTGCTCCCTGCTCAGTGTCCTTGATGCAACTCTGAACATCCTGGGAATGATTTTCAAACCAAATACATTTTGACAAGTGTGGAATGGATGCCTCTCTGAAACAGAGAGAGGAGCTTGACAGAAAAGATGAAATCTGCACATATTCCTTTGCAAGCAGGACTTGCCAGTGAATCGCTCAATTCAGAAACTAATCCCCACCCCTGTTTTTCAGTGTGTGAAGTGTAACGTGTGTTCCAACAGCTAATGGATCTGTTTCTGGCCACAACACCATCTTTGGGATGCGAACTTTGTAGAGGGGTGGCAGATCAACCTTGGCTTCCCAGCAACTCTCAATCTCCAAGCAAACTGACCTGTTCTTCTGGAAAGAGAAGCATGAGGGTTAGGCAGCTTGGCACAGATGAAATGAAGAGAAACACATTTGTATTTTTCTTTAGGTAGCTAACTGAAGTCTCTCCAAAGCATCAGGGTCATTTATTCACTTAAGTACACACTTGCATGTGGATGTGTACACACTCATCACCTTGAACCTTTGACACAGGGGATAAAGAGTAAGCAAGTCAATGCCCCTGCCTCCATGGAACTTACACTGTAGGAATCCTAGACAGACAATATAGAAACCAAAAAGTCCTATGTATGTGTAACATGATGCTGTGTAGTAATAAGCACTGTGAGTTAGAATAAACCTGGGTAAGGGGATCAAGGTGAAGGTGGAATATATATCCAGCAGACTCATCTGAGAAGGTAATATCAGAGTGAAGACTTCTATGAAACCAGGGAAAGAAAGTCCTTACAGAGATCTGGGGAACAGAGCTCTCCAAGCAGAAAGAATAAAGAATATGTTCAAGGCCCTTAAGTGGGCAGCAAGCTCCCTATTTTTGAGGAATACCAAGAACCAAGAGTAGAGCTGAGAGTAGCAGGAGATAAGTTATGTGGAGGGCCTTGCAGACTAGAGTAAGAAGCTGGAATTCCATTTTGACTGAATAAATACACTGGAAAATTTTGAGCAGAAAAGTCACTTCCATGACCTGCTTTATATTTTTAATCAGATTACCTGGTGTTCTTGACTTGGCAGTGGGCAAGATGAGAAGCAGAGAAACCAATCAGGAGTCTGAATGGCGGTCTTGGACTAGGAAAGTGATAGTGAACATGATGAACTGATTATATTCTAGCTCTATTTTGAGGTTGGAGATGATTTTCTGATAAAGTGAGATTTTCTGATAAATATGAGGTCTGTGGGCTAGATAGACATCAAGGACAACTCCCAGTGTTTGATCTGAACAATGCAGGAGAAATTAGAGACGTGAGTTCCTTTCCTGGGTCGGGAAGATCCCCTGGAGGAGGGCATGGCAAACCCACTCCAGTATTCTTGCCTGGAGAACCCCATAGACAGAGGACCCTGGTGGGCTACAGTCCACAGAGTCACAATGAGTCACACAGAACTGAAGCAACTTAGCACATGCTGAGTAAATGGCAGTGCCATTTATGAAAATGAGAATAAGAACAGTTGGGGAAAAGAAAATCAAGAATTCTATTTTGAAGCTGTTAAATTTGAAATTGCTTTGTAGACATCCAAGTGGA
Source organism: Aepyceros melampus (assembly GCA_006408695.1). NCBI lineage: Eukaryota > Metazoa > Chordata > Mammalia > Artiodactyla > Bovidae > Aepyceros > Aepyceros melampus. Next base: position 208,298 of record SJXQ01005676.1, read on the forward strand.
GATGTTGAAAAGAGAGTCAGACATACACATCTGGAGCCCAGAGAAAAGTAAAAGGCTGAAAATATGAATTCAGACCACCTAAATATAGATGTTCAAAGCCATGACAGTGAGTGAGATCACTAAGGAGAGAACACAGGAAAATAGAGGAGACAACCAAGGGACTGAGCCCAGGAACACTCCTCAAATTTTTAAGGTCAAGGAGAGAAGGAGCCAACCATGAAGAATGGGAAGACACGGTCATTGCTTTCCCAAGGCAAGAACAGAGAAAATAAGGCAAGAGCAGAGTTACTCAAGCCAAGTAGAAAATGTGCTTCCAGAAGGAGGACATGAACAGATGGGTCAAGGGCTGCTGATGATAGGTTCTGATTGAGAAATGCCCCTCGGATCTGGCAAGATAGGAATCATTGCCAACCTCAACAAGAAGGGTTTCAGTGAAGCATTGGAGATGAAGCCTGAATTTCATGAACCAAGGAATAAGAATAAAATATAAAACCTTCTCTTAAAAGGAGAAAAAAAGACTACCCGAAAGGGGGTGTGAAATACAGTCTAGAGTGAGTGACTTTGCCAAGGAGAGTGTAGAATGTCTTTGAAAGCTGATGGGAATGATTGCATAGAAAATAGGAAAATGATGCTGGAGAAAGGACCTAATACTGGAGCAAAGTGCCTGAGGAGGAAAGATGGGGTGGGATCCAGTGCATCAGTGGGCTTTGAAAGAAACAGAACGGTTCATCTGCTCCAACAGAAGGGAGGCCAACGACACAGACCCAGGGACAGGAGCACTGGTGAGAGTGAGGACAGACGGAAGCTCTCTTGCGTTTGCCTTTATTCTCACAGTGAAATAACAGACAAGGCCATCAGCTTCAAGTGGAGGGAAAGGGTATCAGATGCTAGAGGAGCAGGAGATGGTGTGAAACAGCATCTCAGAGAGTGGTGGAGAGAGATGACCAGAGAAACTCAATGCTGTCCAGACCACACACTGAGATCGGGGGTCGCAAGTAAAGTGACTCTCTCTCTCCCCCACTGCCTCATCAGTGTCACTGGCTGGGAAATTTAGGTATCATCTCTACATTCTAAGACTTTTTTTTCTATTTTTTTTAACTAGTGAGAATAAAACTAATAGGGATCATGTTATAAAAGGCAAAAAGAAACACGTGGAAGAATTCTTAAACCAAACTTTAAAATCATAATGGTCTTTCGTCTCATTTCTCTCTATACATAAATCATCTCCATATATGCTTAGAAGTTCATTTTCTCTGATTCAAAAAGCACTGCACCATCAGGAGACCTACCTCTAATCTCTATCATGAGAAAACTGTGTGATCCTAAGCAATTATGTAATCTCACTGAGGTTACCCACCTCAATATCCTTTCTTCTCTCTCGGTCGGTAACAGAGCACTTGATTCTTAGCTGGGCGCTGACTCCCAGAAATAAAACTGTTTCCCAACTTTCTCTGCAGCTAAGTGTGGCCATGGAATTAAGTTTGGGCCAATGAGATGTAAAGAAAAGTTACGTGAGGCAAGTTTTAGGAAATTATAGTCCTTATCTGCTTTTTAATCTCTTCCTCCATATTAGCTAGAGTCCCAGTAATCGTGTTGAACCATCCTAAGCCATGAGCAAGAGAGAACCTGGCTGTCCAACAATTTCACAGAAGCCCCCACAGAGTGGAGTCCCAACCTCTAGCCTTCAAAAATATGAGAGAACTCTGTCATGCCAGCTGAACTTGATCATGACTGACCCTGGTCGAAATCTCAGTTTTATTCTTCTTCAGACTAAAGCTACTGTCAAGTTTCCTGTGCAAATGCAGAAGTCTCATTTACAATATAGCACTATTGCTCTGTTTCAGAAGCCCAAGCAGGAAATCTACAATACCTAGAATTCAAGATGTCTGGCTCCAATCATTGATTTAATGCTAACCTGAAATCTGTTTAGTATAACCAAGGGGGTTAAATAAGCAAAGTTTTAACCCCTTTCTTCATACTTCTATTTCCACAGAGGTGGGTGATCAGACTGTTTGATCTCTCCATTTCAGGGACACCGTTCTGACACCAGGCTCAGATTGAGATATGGGGCAAAGGGGGCCTGCTGAATATTTTCTATAGCCCCTGGAACCCCCACACAGCCCCACAATGTCACCAGTTTGAACAGTCTACTGTACTATGCAGAAAATAAGAATCAAAAATTATAACTCTTGAAATATCTCTCCCCAAAGTTATGCTTTTTTTCGCCTTTGCTATCCTAAAAAAGAAAATGAACACTATCTGCTCATAGGATTTATTCATTAACCTGGGGGCACCTGTAGTTTCATTTGTAAAGAACAATTACAAAAAGGATGGAGGAAAATTTGCCAGACAAAAGCAAATTATTCAAAATAAGTTTTATGAAAACTATGTCTTTAGGAAATAAAAATTTGAATGTCAGTTATTTTGCTAATGTGTATGTAACTTTTTAAAACTGTATTCCACACTCCATTATTATTAAACTGAAGTAGAACTCTTTCCCTTGAGTTATCATTTATTTAAAATATCCCTGGATTTTCAGCCAATTTAGGGAAATGCAACTTGCAGGAGAAAAAAACGTATATCATGTTTTAACAAAATTTATCTTTTGAAGAAGCAGTTGAGCCTTCTGCGCCCTGTGCAAATAGCATGGAGCCAACAGAGAGCTCTGTGAGAGCCAGCAGTGGAAATCTGTCTCTGTATTTTCTTTTGATCTCCCTGGATTTAGTGCCCTCATGAAGTGCGAATGCAATATATGCATGTCACAGCATGGCAGAGGGATAATACATTTCCCCCTGCTTCACTGAACATGAGTTGTGTATCTTGCCATCTTGAGAGTCCACAGCACAGTACATTTATCCCCATTAGAAAAGCTCACTCCCGTAATATATGGATGCTGCAGCCATTTATGACAAATATGTAAAATCATAACCTTGCACATTCTAGGGATGGGGTGTATGCACTTGAATCTATTAACCATACATTGACAGATTCTCATTAAAACTAGATTTTCAAGCCCAAGACTAAGAGTGCAAATATATGGATGTCTCTGTATTTTCTTTTGATCTCCCTGGATTTAGTGCCCTCATGAAGTGCGAATGCAATATATGCATGTCACAGCATGGCAGAGGGATAATACATTTCCCCCTGCTTCACTGAACATGAGTTGTGTATCTTGCCATCTTGAGAGTCCACAGCACAGTACATTTATCCCCATTAGAAAAGCTCACTCCAGTAATATATGGATGCTGCAGCCATTTATGACAAATATGTAAAATCATAACCTTGCACATTCTAGGGATGGGGTGTATGTACTTGAATCTATTAACCATACATTGACAGATTCTCATTAAAACTAGATTTTCAAGCCCAAGACTAAGAGTGCAAATATATGGGTTATATTTGTATATAACGCAGTTCAAAAAGGCTATAACTTTCAAGACAGAAATAAAGAACAGTGCTTTGGCCATATAGGAATTCACTTGCCCATAATGAGCAAAAATCTAATTAGAACAGAGTACATGTTTATAAGTATTGTTTGATTACTTTGTGATAGTACATTCAGCTCTTTCTAATTCATTTATAATCACAGCAATGAAAGACTACATTTTTAAAAATGATCCCAAAATAAGGGAATATTTATAGCTCAAATCCCAACAGCTACTAGTATGTAACCTTGGGCAAGTTTACTTAACCCAAGTCTCAGTTTGCTCATCTGTAAAATGGGGATAATAATTATACCTCCTTTAGGATTGTATGTAAAGTGGTACTCAACAAATGTCAGCTCCTTTCATGATGATGATTGCCTCAGGACCCTCACCAGCATGCTAGTGGAAAGTACTAAACATAAGTGAATTAGAAAAGATGGGGAAGCTGCCAGGACTGTGCTCTCCAGGTATCCTTATCCACTCTCAAGGGGTCGAATGCGATGTTCCTAAACACAACTAAGAAATAGATGCTGAGAGTACACACGGGCCTGATAAACTCAGAAAAACTCTGGGTTCTATCATCATAACTCCAGAATTTAAATCTGTGTCTACATCTAACTGGTACAAGAAATACCTTCTAGCAACCTCATAACCAAGAGAATCATGGCCAGGGAACATTTGAAGCAAGCAATAGGGTTAGTTTTCTGTCCTCTGTAACCACAGGTTATAGCGTTTACATCTTTTCAAACCCATGATTTACATTTCTTGGAACAGATTGTGTAAAAAACTATTAATTAGTTGATTCTCTGTGTTGATAAGGCTATAAATACACTACTCAAATTCTTGTGCTTTGAGGATAAAAGCCATGGCATTGAAAAATAATGTTTCACACCATTTTCTATAAAATTAAAGATTCACATACATTACCAGTATTAAAATCTCATAGGTATTCTTAACATACCTGTTTCTCCAATTAGAATAGCACAATCATTAATATACTATGTTATGTGATGAACTCATAATTGCAGCCAAGCAAAAAATAATTACCATCTATCAGCTCTCATGTTTTTACAAAAGCGAAATTTCTTTTGCTTTAGAAGTTCCCCAGAACAAATAACAGTTTTACACTGGCAAACCTTTCATTTTGTGAACCAACTGCCACGTGTCTCTATAAAGTTGTCATATATCCTTCTGCGCTCGACTCATCTATAAATACACTACTCAAATTCTTGTGCTTTGAGGATAAAAGCCATGGCATTGAAAAATAATGTTTCACACCATTTTCTATAAAATTAAAGATTCACATACATTACCAGTATTAAAATCTCATAGGTATTCTTAACATACCTGTTTCTCCAATTAGAATAGCACAATCATTAATATACTATGTTATGTGATGAACTCATAATTGCAGCCAAGCAAAAAATAATTACCATCTATCAGCTCTCATGTTTTTACAAAAGTGAAATTTCTTTTGCTTTAGAAGTTCCCCAGAACAAATAACAGTTTTACACTGGCAAACCTTTCATTTTGTGAACCAACTGCCACGTGTCTCTATAAAGTTGTCATATATCCTTCTGGGCTCGACTCACATGTAGCAGTTTCAATTTTAAAATCTAATCCAAGGGCAAATCCTCCTGATTCCATTGTGAACACCTAGTACCAACAACAGTAAAAAATACTGGATTCTCTTTCCAATGAATCTTCATGTGAAAACAAGTGACAGTTATCTCTCAGAATTATAAAATAATTCATTAAAAGCAATTAATTTATGTCAGCAAGCCAATAGCAAACACACTCAGATGCATTCTTGGGCAATATCCTCTTGGAGGTACAAGAGTCCTTGCCCTTGAGGAGTTTACAGATCATTAGAGAATAAGATAAGGGGCACAAATATCTGTAACATAAGGCAGGTGGAGAAAAAGGCCTGAGAGAAAAACCTGATTATAAGGTTCAGAGCAAGACAACTCACAATCAAATTAAATAGGCATCATTGAAAAGATGCAATGAAAGGTTAGAAGAACTTAATCCAAAGAAATAAGATTGGACATTCCTGGCAGAGGGAATCGCAGTGCAGGAAAGAAAATACATGGTGTTTTGGAACCAACAAATGGTTGCTTGAGTCAAGAAAAATCTTGGTAATGAACTTCTGCCGTTTCTGCTAACCAAACTACACTTTGATGTTGCCACAGATACATGCAGCCATGTAACCATTAAACTATTATCACAATCAAGAAATGGAGTATTTCCATCCCTCCAAAATTCTCACTCAAGCCCATATACAGCCATTCGCTCTCAACCTCTGGCTTCAGGCAACCACGGTCTGCTTTCTGTCACTAGGGGTTGGTTTTGCCCATTCTCAAACGTTATGTAAGGGTAATCATATAGCCTGAGTCTTTGTGTCTGGCTTCTTTCACTCAGAATAATGCTTCCGAGATTCATCCATGCTATTTGGTATATGAGTAGTTTATTTATTTTCATTCCTGAGGAATATTTCATTAAATGGATATACTATTATTTATTCATTTTCCTATTGAGGGACATTTGGGTTATTTGAGGGATTTGACTATAATGAATAACTCTGCTAGGAAAATAAGTATACAAATACTTGTCATGTTATATGTTTTCATTTATCTTGGTTAAATATCTAGAATTGGAATCTCTGGGTCTTATAGAAACAATACGTCTGATTCTAAAAGAAATTTCCAAGCTGCTTTCCAAGATAGTTATACGATTGTATGTTCCTACCAGCACTGTTCGAAGGTTCTGGTTACTCTACTCTTTTGCCAACCAGAATTTGGTGCTTAAGTCTTTTTCAACTTAACCATTCAAGTGGGCACATAGAAGTATTCTGTCATTTTAATTTGCATTTTCCTCATGTTTTACGATGTCAAGTATTTTCCTGTATCATTGGCCATTCTTATATCCTTTTCATAAAATATCCACTCAAACCATTTGCCTGTTTGGTTGTCTTCTTGTATGATTCAAAAAGGGAATCTTTATATCCTCCTGCTTTACCCCATGCATCCATCATGCAATGGATGGACTTCTTGTGTCTATCTGAATATTGTTTGTTGTTTACATTTAAGTATAATTGGTGTGATCACTCATCTAGAGCCAGACATCCTGGAATGTGAAGTCAAGTGGGCCTTAGAAAGCATCACTACGAACAAAGCTAGTGGAGGTGATGGAATTCCAGTTGAGCTGTTTCAAATCCTGAAAGATGATGCTGTGAAAGTGCTGCACTCAATTTGCCAGCAAATCTGGAAAACTCAGCAGTGGCCACCGGGCTGGAAAAGGTCAGTTTTTATTCCAATCCCAAAGAAAGGCAATGCCAAAGAATGCTCAAACTACCGCACAATTGCACTCATCTCACATGCTAGTAAAGTAATGCTCAAAATTCTCCAAGCCAGGCTTCAGCAATACGTGAACCATGAACTTCCAGATGTTCAAGCTGGTTTTAGAAAAGGCAGAGGAACCAGAGATCAAATTGCCAACATCCGCTGGATCATGGAAAAAGCAAGAGAGTTCCAGAAAAACATCTATTTCTGCTTTATTGACTATGCCAAAGCCTTTGACTGTGTGGATCACAATAAACTGTGGAAAATTAGGCACATAATGCTCACCTACAAAGACTATACTGTCTTTTAGAAATCTATAGAATGTTTATAAAAACAAATTACATATTTGATAACTCAGTAAATTCTAAAATGTAGAAATTGGAAATATTGCACTTTTATCACAATAAATAAAGCTAATCATATCTACAAATACATAAACAACATCAAAAACCTTACTGCAAAAATAAAATTCTAATTATTTCAGGTCAAAAAAGAAAGAAATAAGCCTTTCCCCGTGGCTCAGTGGTAAAGAATCCACTTGCCAATGCAGGAGACACAGGTTCAGTCCTGGTTTGGGAAAATCTCACACGCTGTGGAGCAGCTAAGCCTGCAGCACAGCCACGGAACCTGTGCTCTAGAGCCAGGAGCCACAGCTATTGAAGCCTGTGCGCCTAGAGCCTATGCTTCACAAGAGAAGCCACGACAGGTAGAAGCCCAAGCACCACAACTAGAAATTAGCCCCCACTTGCTGCAGCTGGAGAATGCCCAAACAGCAATGAACACCCAGCAGAGCCAGAAATAAATAAATAAACAACATTTTAAAAAAGAAACATATTTGACTATTTAGCAAAAATGACATTGAGAATTCCACATAACAAAATGTATTTTATGCTGATAAAGCAGGCTTGGAGGTAGATTTATATCCATAAATGGATCTATCAATAAATAAGGAAAATGAAAATTAATGATCCACTCAAGAATTGAGAAACTGTACGAAGTAATTAAAGGAAAGCATGAAGAAGACATTAAGGAAGAAATGCAGGGAAGTAACATTAAAAGCTGAGGTTCTGGAGTCAGAAAGAAAGGAGCTGAGTCTCAGTTTTCCCTCTTATAGTGGAAGGCTTATTACCTGGCCTCCTGAAGAACCATTTTCTCCTATGTAACATGAGCATTATTAAAAGATCTGCCTTTGAGGTTTGTTACAAGAAAATGAATCTTGTGTATTAAAAGCTGAGTCCTTTGTAGTAAATACTTAACTGTTCGACATTATTTTTTTAGAGCAGACAAAAATAGCATTTGATAAACTCAAGTGCTGTTTGTTGCTATTGCTAAAAGAAAAAAAGAAGGAAAGTCAAAGGATAAAATTTAAATACACAAATTTTACGAATGAGCAAGGAACTATGGTTACAACTTGGGAGAATGTCCTTTAAAACTCTATCCTGGTAAATTATTAAATTCCAACAAAATATACCAATTGTTAGTAAAATACAAATTCCCAAAAGTAATGTATCATGTTTGAATATCTATTTGTAACTGCGTAGAATACCTCTAGAAGAATGCACAAGAAACCAGTTAAGGGTTGAATCTGGAGAGGAAACAAGATTAATGAAGGACAGCTGCAAAAGAGATTTGCTTTTTTACTATATACCAATAATAATTATGCAAAAACTATATTTTAAAAATCAAATATGTAAATAAACATGTTACTAGCTTGCTAGGCTGTGTTTGGTTATTAAGTCATGTTTGAAGAGACATATATTGTGAAGGTCATATGAAATAAGCTTTTAAAAGTTTTATAAAGTACTCAAAAATATGAGATATTATACCATTATATTTTGTTGCACTTATTTATAAGTAGCTAAAATATCACTGTAGAAAAAGTTGATCCCACCACACAGCCACTGATAAGTTTAATTGTGTTCCATTTGGGCTTTTTTTTTTTAGATTTTGTTTTTCTAACTTATGACTCTCTCCTGGGTAAAGAAAGTAGTAGAGAAGAGAAATGTTGAATTGAATTTACCACTACTGCGTTGCATATTTTATTTGCTGAGGCTCAGGAATGGACAAATATAATTTTAATAGGTTCTGGAGTTTTATTTCCTGAGCGGAGTAAAACTCAAAATTGATATTATGCATAGTGGGATGGGGTAATTATAATAATGTGATTAAGTCTGTATGAACCCATGCATTGCAAGTGCAGTATGCTTTTACCCTTTCAAATACAAAATCCAAATAGGTGCTGTATTAGTTTTCTGTTGCTGCATAATAAATTATCACAAATGTATCAGCATAAAACAATACCCATTTATTATCTCTCAGTTTCTACGGCTGAGGGTACAGGCACAGCTTAACTGGGTTTTCTGCTCAGGGTTTCACAACTCTGCAGTCAAGGTGTTGGTCAGGGCTGTGTTTTTTGTTTTTTTTTTTTTAATTAATTTTTGGTTGTGATGGGTCTTTGTTGCTGCATGCAGGCTTTCTCTAGTTGTGCTGAGAGGGGGCAACGCTTCACTGCGGTGTGCAGGCTTCTTGCCACGGCTTCCCTTGTTGCAAAGCACAGGTTCTAGGCACTTCGGCTTCAGTAGTTGTGGCATATGGGCTCAGTATTGACTTGTGGGCTCTAAAGCAAGGGCTCAGTAGTTGTGGTGCACAGACTTTGTTGCTCCATGACATGTGGGATCTTCCTAGACCAAGGATTGAACCCACGTCTCCTGCATTGGCAGGTGGATTCTTATCCACTGTACCACCAGGCAATGGCACCCTACTCCAGGACTCTTGCCGAGAGTTGCAAAGAGTCAGACATGACTGAGCGACTCCACTTTCACTTTTCACTTTCATGCATTGGAGAAGGAAATGGCAACCCACTCCAGTGTTCTTGCCTGGAGAATCCCAGGGACAGCGGAGCCTGGTGGGCTGCCATCTATGGGGTCGCACAGAGTCGGACACAACTGAAGCGACTTAGCAGTACCACCAGGCAAGTCCAGGGCTTTGTTCTTATCTGAGGCTCAGGGTCCTCTTCCAAGCTTATGCATTTGCTGGTCAAATTCATTTTCTTGTTGCTATAGAACTCACACTCACGGTTGTTTGCTTCTTGAAGGCCAACAGGAGAGGAAACCTCTTACCTCTAGGTCATCTTTCAAAGGGCTTGCCTGCTTAAGTCAGCCCTACCTGGGTCAATCTTCCTTCTAACTTGAAGTTAACTGATCACGAGACTCTGATTACATAATCAAAGTCCCTTCACTTTGTCAAACACATAGGTACCTAGTCATTGGAGTGGCAATCCCATCATACTCATAAGTCGAGCTCAGATTCAAGGGGAGGAGATTTCATAGAATGTGAGCATGGAAGGGGCCACCTTACAATTCTGATGACCGCAAATGCTATCTCACATTTCTAAAGAACATATATCAGTTACTAAGACCCAAGCTTGGAATTAGATAAGTTAAAAATGGTCTGTGAAGTATCCAAATAAACAAGCAGTAACTAGCAAAAAATGACAGCAGGAATGGTGCAGCAAAACACCAAAAATGTTTTTAAAAAGGAAATACAAGCCTCAAAAACACAGCGGCTTGAGGCTGTAAGTGTAGGAGGCACAGACTCCAGACACTTCACTAGAGCCTGAGGACATTATCACTTGGTGGGAAGACAGCCTAATGCCTGACAAGTTCAGTTTTGTTTTATGCACTCTGGTTAAGAAAGCAGGAATGTTTTCAGTTCAGCCTCGGAAAATATTCTCTTCATGTAATTGACATCGAAGGATGGCTAAGCTTCAGATACCTGGAAAATTAATCTACATGGAATGACTCTGCAGTGAAGCAGGTGTACGGAGCTCTTGGGTGAGACTTAAAGAGTGTATTTTCAAGTTGGGCAGTTCAAGATAAGGAGTGCAGAAGAACTCAGAAGTTGAGGCCAGGGTCCAGGTTATGAGTGCCATCACTTCAGAGAAAGTGACAAGCAGTGAAGAATGGAGAAAAGAGCCGAGGCTATCCATCTCAGCTTGGAAGCTCTCTCAGCATAGGGTTGTTCAGGGTCAAAGCTAGGCAGTTAACTTTTTAGAGAAAGACACAGTAACTGCCAAGCTGTGGGCTTGGCTGCAGAGCCCTGGGGGCCAAAGCCAGGGTTCTGCTCTTAAGCAGCCATCTCCCCAGAGCTAGTGGCTTTCCTCAGCTTCCGAGTTCAGTTCAGCTTCTCTTTTGGAGGACCAAGAGATGAGGGAAAGGAGAGATTTCACCTGCAGACTTTCCTGTTGTTATTTCCAAAGCAGTTACACACTTAAATTTTCAATTTTCCTGTTGTACTTCTCCCGACAAAGAAGTGGTAGAAATTTCTCAGGGAAGGTGAGGAGCTCAGAGAAGTAAGCAATCCCATGTCTTGAATGATATTAAACTAATGCAACCAGCACATTGGAGAGATATGATTACCAGTTCTATAATTTCCTAATGTTCACAGGAACATTTTCAAAATGAGCTCTATTTTTTAAAGTATTACTTGTGCACCTTGGAGGTGATGTATTCTAAGCTGATCTTCCTTCCCAAAGATGCTCTTTTAGCGCTTTTCCAAATATCAGTAAATGGCAACCCCATCCTTGCCATAAATCTTGTAGTCATCCTTGACTTCTCTCCCTTACTTCACATTTGACCCATCAGCAAATTCTTCTGGCTTCAGAGTACATCCAGAATCAAACCATTTCTCATCATTCCCACTGTAACCTCCTGCTCTGTGCTACTACCATCATCTCTTACCTGGATCACAGAGTAGGGTGAAGGGTCTTCCTGGATCACAGAGTAGCCTCCTGAAGGGTCTTCCTGGATCACAGAGTAGCCTCCTGCACAATCTTCCTGCCTCAGGCCTTGATCCTCTTCTGTCTCATATCAAAATAGCAGCCCAGGCAATCCTGTTCAATGAAATAGGGCATGTCACTCCTCTTACCAAAATATTCCAGTGGTTTCCCATTCACTCACTGGAAAAGCCACTGTCCTTACAAAAGCTTCTAAGGCCCTATAACTGCAACCCTCAGTCCCTGCCTCTGTAACCTCATCTTCTACAATGTCCATCTTCCCATCACTCTGTTTAGACCACACCAGCCTTCTTACAGGTGAGTTTGCACCTCAGGACCCGAGTGCTTGCTGCGATCTCTGCCTAGAATGCCTTTCTCCCAAATGCCACTTTCTTCAAGGTTGGTTAAATGGCCTCCACCCTCAGTCCCACACCTGTGTGCATGCTTAGTCGTGTCTGACTCTTTGCAACCTCACGTGCTATAACCTACCAGGCTCCTCTGTCCATGGGATTATCCCAGGAAGAATATGGAATGGGTTGCCATTTCATCTTCCAGGGGATCTTCCCAACCGAGGGATTGAACCCACATCTCCTGTGTCTCTGGCATTGGCAGGCAGGTTCTTCACCACTGGGACACTGGGGAATCCTATATCTGGCAGATAGCATATTCTCCCTGAGGCCTTCCTTGGCACTTTCTCTGAACTGCAAGCCTATATTCCACATCTCACTCTCATGCTGTGCTGCTCTCTTTAACATTCAGCACAATTTATTTTAATTGCTTCTTCTATTTACTGTCAGACTAGTTTTTGTCTGGTCTGTTCTCTGCTCTGTCCCCAAAGTCTAGACCAGTGCCTACCAAATTGAATACATTCAGAAAGACTTGTTGGAAGGGTTGATGGATGCAGGCACTGAGGGGACTAGGAAGTATTCCCCCGCCACCTCCTTGGAGGTCTGATTTTTGATTCACGGTGGAGCTAAGCCCACCAGCCTCAGCCCTAACCCATGCCAGCCATGTACCACATTCCACACCCTCCACTGTGTGTCTCTAAATATGTGGGTCCTGCTGCCTAGAATGTCTCTCCTTGTTTATCTCACTGTTATTTTTATCCTCATTTATTTCACTACCAATGAAGCTGGCCATCTGGTATTGCTTCTTTGGTCAATTCAACCAAAATGTGCCAGGCTCTAAAGATATGCAGACACACTGTTCTAAGCTCTTAAAATAACCAGAGAACTGGTCTCAAAAAGTTTATGGTATAGAGAGACAAGCAAACAAGCATATAAAATAATTATGGATTATGAAAACTATTGTGAAGGAAATAAAGAGAAAAGCATGACGAAGAATAACAGAATGGGCAGTACTTACACAGGGCATTTGGGGAGGGAGGGCATCTATAGATTTAAGGATGAGAAGATGAGGACAGTGCTGAACTTTTATGTGACCCCCTCGGATCCTAGAAAACCATGATGATTAAGAAATCTCAATATTTTCTTCTCCAAATCCCCCATCCTTTTGTGTTCTAGAAAATGACTGACTGTAAGGAGCCATCCTCTCCACAAAGCTTAGATAAGGCTTGCTGTCCACTCTTCCTCATGACTCCCGTAAGATTTGTAAATGGCTCCCATTTTTGGTGACAAGGCCAAACCCAGACCGTTCCCCTTTTGTTGACTCTCACTTTCTTGTCTCATGAATAATTAGCCAAGATTAGAATTGTTTGTTCCCCTGAAACCAGCTAAATATTTTCTGTTTCACTGAAGCTTCCTTTGATTGAAAAAAAAAAAATTCCAACTATAAATGACTCCACCTGTAACTTGTCTGCTCCTCCCTATAAAATCTAGTGCAATGCCCCTGCTGAGACATGGTGCAGTAGGCTAAATAAGGGCCCTACAAGGTATTCATGTCCTAATCCCTGAAATCTATGTATATCTTACTTTTCACGGAAAAAGGGCTTTCGCAGATGTTGTTAATGAGCTTGAGTGAGACAGTGATCCAGATTATCTGGTTGGACCCTAAGTAGAATCACAAGTATCCTTGTAGGAGGGTTGTAGAAGGAGAAAACTGTAGATAAAAGAGAAGGCGGCCATATAATAGAAGCAGAGACAGAGAAAAAATACAACATCACTGGCTTTGAAGGCAGAGGAAGAGACCATGAGACAAGGAAGTCAGCTCTAGATGTGGGAAAAAGGAAGGGATCAGTCTCGCATGGACCTTCCATAGGCAGCACAGTCCTGCCAACATCTTGATTTTAGCTACGCTAAGATTCAATTCAGATTTCTGGCCTGCAGAACTATAATAGAATAGCTCTCTATTCTTTAAAGCCACCAGTTTTGTAATGGTCTGTTAGAGCAACAACAGCAAACTTAATGCATACTCCAATCTTCAGATCTGAGGGTTTCCCCTATTGCAACAGCCTGAATAAATCCATCTCCTCACTGATTCATCATTTTGTCTTTGACAGTGCTAACCATGATAAGAGCAGGAAGCAGAACACTCCCGGCAGAGTGACCAACATGGGCAAAGGTCCTTAGACAAAAGAGAATGAAGTGACTTAGCAGCAGCAGCAAGCAGCAGAGAGCCTATGAGATGAACGTGACTCAAGTTGAAGCTGAATGTTAAGAGTCTGATTAGGGCTTCCCTGGTGCCTCAGTGGTAACGAATCTGCCTGCCCATGCAGGAGACACATGTTTGATCCCTGGTTCAGGAAGATCCCACATGCCATGGAGCAACAAAGTTCATGCCCCACAGCTACTGAGCCTGTACTCCAGAGCCCAGCAGCCACAGCTACTGAAGACCATGTGGTCTAGAGCCCATGCTCTGCAAAACAGAAGTCACCACAATGAGAACCTGTGTACCACAGCTAGAGACTGGCCCCCGATCTCTGCAACTAGAGAAAAGTCTGCGCAGCAATGAAGACCCAGCACAGCCAAAAGTAAATAAATACATAATTTTTTTTAAAGAGTCTGAATATAAAGGGCCCTGGGTCATGGCGGGGAATTTGGATTTTATTATATTTGTGATGAGAAGCTTTTAGATTTTGAGCATTAAAAAGTAGACGCAGCAAGATTACTTAGCAGTTCTGGTAAGAGATGTTGGTGGCCCCCAGGATGGGAGAAGAATTTAGATACAGTGTTAGGTGAATCAGATTCTGTCTCTGTAAGAGTTGAAATATAAAACAGAGTTCAGTCAAGTTGGAAAAATTTGAGGAGTGTTTACCAAAGGGGTATTTATAAAGGTTTCACAAGATATGGGAAACCAAAACCACACAGGGGAGTACAGTACCTTGAAGCTTATAACAGCACTAGGCCTGAAGGGAAAGGGAGAGAAAACAGTTTCCAGAGCCTGGAGAAAGGGCAGCCATGACTTGAGCAGCCATCTTTAGTGGAGTGACACAGCCACTCAGAGGAACTCTGACCTTACCCTCCCCTCTACCTCTGACCTCCTGCTGGGGTTCTCTATTGCCAAACCCAAATGCAAGCCACCGGAGAGCAAGAGAGCTCATTGATGAAGTCCCTACAGGTCAGCCTCCCCAGGCAGAAAGCAGGACAGAAAGGGATAAGACTGGATACAGAGGGAATAAAGAAAGATATGTAGTAAAACCTGAAAATTAGCCCAATTCATTAAAAGAAAGGGCTCCCCTGGTGGCTCAGCGGTAAAGAACCCACCTGCCAATGCAGGAGACATGGGCTCAATCCCTAGGTCAGGAAAATCCCCTGGAGGAGGAAATGGCAACCCACTCCAGTATTTTTGCCTGGAAAATTCCATGGACAGACGAGCCTGGCAGGCTACAGTCTATGGAGTCTCGAAAAGAGTCGGATCTGACTCAGTGATTAAACATTAAAAGAAAATGTGGAGACCTGAATTTTCTACATTATTTCCTTAATACTCAGTTTCACCTACCCAATGCCAATAGGCACAAAAACAGTGAACTTTCACCCTTCTGTCTTTTCTTTGAACATGTACAACTGCTCTTTTGTCCTAAAGGCAATCAGGAAAGACAGCGATTAGAACACTTGTTGAGTGTTCTAACAATGTTCAGTGAAAAACCTCGTTTGATAAAAGTGTAGAATTTGAGGAAATATTGCCACATCAAAACTAGGTAATATTCACTTCATATTGAAGAGAACTGAGTTTCTGTAGCCAGGTTAGGACAGGTTGTTTCAGGGGGATAGAATATTAAATTGCAATCAGCCAAACCACAGCCAGCCTAGTTCATATATCTGTCTGCATGGATGCCCATATTTTACCATTGTCTTGGTTTCTTTTTTTATTATTACTCTGGAAGATAATTCAATTTGCATTGCACATTTCCTCACAGAAATTTTGAATCTTATGAATATAAAAATCATGGACTTGGCCCAGTTTTATTTTAATCAGTTTTTCTGTTTCCTAATTCAGGATTAACTTCCCAGGATATATGCAGAGATTTAGTAGCAAGAGCAACCGTGTGCACATTAAAACATGGAGAGTTTCAGCAGCAATTTGAGTTATGGTAATTACTGGGTTTGTTTACACAGACACAGATGAAAAGCATAACCTTTTTGTTCCTGTCTTTTTTTTTTTAACTTGGAAAAATTGTGTGCTACCAACAGAAAAATCATACAGCAGTTGTTTAATGCATGGAGGAAATCAGGTGCAACCAACGAGACTGAGAAATAAAGAGATCAGAACTGTCTGAGGTAGTGTCTTAACTAGGCATCCTTTCTCCTGGAGCCACCCTCAGTGTTATAGAAAAACTGTGGTGCTCACATTCTACTCAGAATGATGGACACAGCATTCACCTCCACCCAAATCAAGTACCCCGTGGGTCTTCCACTTGCAGACCAATTCCAGTGTGGCCCCAGCATCGATTTCTGCATCTGCAGTCATTCTCCATACCCTGTGCCCTTCCGTTTGCTCCATCCAGGGAGTAAGCCTGACCAAGACCAGGCCCGTGTGAGGGAAGAGGAGAAAAAAGAGGCAGATGCTTTTTGGCAACTGGGTGCCAATGGGATAGGCATCAGTGCTCTCAGAGAAGGTGAGATATTAATCCTATTCCTGGGAACATTTTGGGGGGAAAAAAGGTCTGCTTTCGTAAGGCAGCAGGTAGACAGATGTTCATATGTCTTAGACTGGTTGAACAGGGGTGAAGTTACCCAAACAACTAATACCTGATCTTCTACCTCTTCCACCCTATTTCCATAACAAACTGACTCTGCTGCTACTGTGCTCATTCATATCCAACTGTTTGTGACCCCATGGACTATAGTTTGCCAGGCTCCTCTATCCATGGAGTTTTCCAGGCAAGAATACATGGAGCGGGTTGCCCATTTTATGCTCCAAGAGATCTTCCGGACCCAGGGATCGAACCCACGTCTCTTGTGTCTCTTGCATTGGCAGGCAGATTCTTTTACCATGGCGCCACCTGGGAAGCCTACCAAATCAACTCTTTGGTCCATCAATCCAGCTGAACCGGAAGTCCTATTGATTGTCTAAAATATCCATTCTAGGTGTTTATAATAAACACAGTAAAGGTGCCCAGTGACATCTAGGCTTTGACCCCTGGAAAATGCGTGTATTACCTTATATGGTAAAAAGGACTTGACAGAAGTCATTAAGATGACTAACTCTGAGATAGAGGAATTATCTTGGATTATCTGGTGGGTCCAGTCTAACCACACGAGTCCCTGAAAGTGGAGAAACCTTCCCAACTACGATCAGAGAACTAGAGATATAGCAGCATGAGGAATAACCCGCTGCCGCTGTTTTTAAAGATGGAGGGTGGAGGTCATTAGGCAGGGAATGTGCTCAGCTTCCGGACTCTGGAAAAGGCAAGGAAATGGGTTCCCTCTTTGACAAAGGATTGCAACCTTGCCAGCACCTTGATTTTAGCCTGTAAGACCCATGCAAGACTTCCAAACTTTTTAAGCCACTGAGGTAATTTGCTGTGGTTATTTGTTACAGCAGCAATGTAAAAACGTACACAGTCTTCATCACCTCAAGCTTGGGTTAACATAATAGAAAAATTTCAATTTCTCCAGCCTCTCAAATATCTAGGTCATCATAGTAATTCTTACTCCCCAAACTCTTGTCAACTATCACTATTGTTTGAGGGTCTACAAATGGCAATGTTTTCAAACTCAGTTCAGTTCAGTCGCTCAGTCGTGTCCGAATCTTTGTAACCCCACGGACAGCAGCATGCCAGGCCTCCCTGTCCATCACCAACTCCTGGAGTTTACTCAAACTCATGTCCATTGAGTCTGTGATACCATCCAACCATCTCATTCTCTGTTGTCCCCTTCTCTTCCCGCCTTCAGGGTCTTTTCAAATGAGTCGGTTCTTTGCAACAGGTAGCCAAAGTATTGGAGTTTCAGCTTCAACATCAGTCCTTCCAATGAACATTCAGGACTGATTTCATTTAGGAGGGACTGGTTGGATCTCCTTGCGGTCCAAGGGACTCTCAAGAGTCTTCTCCAACACCACAGTTCAAAAGCATCAATTCTTCAGTGCTCAGCTTTCTTTATAGTCCAACTCTCACATCCATACATGACTACTGGAAAAACCATAGCCTTGACTTGATGGCAAAGTAATTTCTCTGCTTTTTAATACGCTATCTAGGTTGTCTTAGTTTTCAAACTAAGCTCCTATAAATATCAGAATGTCTGAAGTGCCTCTTCTGGACCGCCAGAGTTCAAAGTGGAAGGTTAGTGAATACTGCTGAAAATGACCCAAAAAGATTCCTTGGAGAGACTGGTCAGCAGAATTTTCCTGGGGCTTCATCGCCAAACATGTTGAACAACAACAATATACTGGTTGGTTTATAAAGTCTTGCAATGTGGACCACTTACACTGCCCTGCTGATAAAACCAGTAAGTTTGCTGGGATGAAACCAGTTCTGTGCTCCAGCCAGAATGGACAATACAACTAATTTCTGAACCAGGGGCTAGTGAGCAGGGATAGTTACATGACAATATATTATATAGCTAATTTCCCAGTGCAATCAGGTGCTCTTCAAAGATGAAAGAGGGAGACATGATTTGAAAGAGATGACTTGAGTTAAGAGAGACAGTGCAAGTCTAGAGCTGACTTAGTTCTCAGACAACTGTCCAGTTTAGTCCATATAATCCACCCTCCTCTAACCCTTTCCTCTTTGACTAATCTTGACAATTGTCAAATATATCAAGTTTCTTGTTAGTTAAACGTTCATTGTACACTCTACAGTAAGTTTCAGCCTTTTAGTCCTATCTAACTGTTGGTGGGGCACCTTTTGTGACCAGCTTTAATGGCCTCTATATGGCTTAACCAAGAAACAAGCAGATATTCTGAATGATGCCTGGTCTGCAAATTTTCTTAGTAAAATTATACTGCAAATTTATCATTAAGAACAAAGACCTAAGGACCTGCCTCTATATGTAAGGTAATGGAATCTCTATTAAAACGGTCTAGAGTACAGTGGGTTTGGTAAAATTTGTAATATTGGTTAAATGTGAAGAAATTCTTTCCAGCAAGTCTTGACTGCAACAGATTTTCTAGAAATAAATTCCCTAAAGCAGTGGTCCCTAACTAAGTGTGGGCAACAGGAATCACCCTGGAGATTCTTAGTCAGTGTGCAGTGGGTTTTGGACATGTGCATTTGACCAAGCTTTTTAATCAATTCTCATGTGTACCCTGCTCTTAAGCCATCTGTTTTATTTACTTCCTGAAAGTTGATGATGCTTTAAAATGAAATAACAATAGTCCTTCTTTGAGCTGTAATCACAGAAATTTCACCTTCTGGTACTCCTACACAATGGCATAATTCAGAGTCAGCTTTTCATGATTATGTTAATTAACAGATCGTGTACTCAGTGTATAGTGAAAACTCAGTGCATAGTTCTGAGTTTGTATGTTAACTATTCTGATTGCCTTGAACTTTTGTGGCAGTAATTTGTGAGTCAGTCCAAAGTAGTTTTGTAGCAATAAATGCTTTTGTTGACTATTGGCTAGTTCCTTATCGTTTCTTAACAGTCACTCACCTTAGTGTCAATCTTCTGAGCTACTTACAAACTTAAGATCCATGTGCTGATTTTAGGAAATTGAAAGGCTACATATATTTTTCTGATCTTTGCATTCTTCCCAAGAGCCTTGTAGGAACAGTTTTGTAGTTTTCACAAGCTATATGATAGTTTAGTGTTTTCCAATAGATACTCCCAGGGGAACAAAAGACATTTCAGGAGTCCTCTCAATGGCATTAGGGACCAAATGATTTTAAAAGAATGAATTTCTAGATAGTTATATATATGTTGTCATTTAGTTGTTAAGTCATGTCCACCTTTTTTGCACTCCCATGGACTGTAGCCTGCCAGGCTCCTCTCTCCATGGATTTTTTCAGGCAAACATACTGGAGTAGATTGCCATTTCCTTCTCCAGTGGGTCTTCCTGAACTAGGGATCAAACTGGTGTCTACTGCCTTGCAGGTGGACTCTTTACCACTGAGCCACATATACTTTTCACTAAAACTGATCTGCCTGTATACTGGTTCTTTTCCATCTCCTTTATTCCAATTCCCCTTTTACAAAAGATAGGCTACAACTCACCATCTTCAGGCTAACTGGTTCTTGTCCTAAATGAAAAGAACTCTGGACTTGAAATAAAGGGGAAGTTGTAAAATTTGGTACCATAACCCAAAGTATGGCTTCTGTTATTTTTTGTCTTGCACATATTTCTAGCCAAGGTGAAGTGTGGCATATAAATGAGCTATTTTGGTCCACAGTCAGATGTTCTAAATTCAGCTATAGAATTGTGCAGTTATGAGTCTGAGTGAACTCCAGGAGTTGGTGATGGACAGGGAGGCCTGGCATGCTGCGATTCATGGGGTCGCAAAGAGTCGGACATGACTGAGTGACTGAACTGAACTGAACTGGGGCATTATGATACTTTCACATTAGTATTCTCACCTCTTCCATTCCTGAATAACTGTCAAAGAATGCACTACCCTTGAAGAAGAGTTCAAGAGTTTTGTTTAAATTAACCCAATCTGAGAAAGTTCACCTACATGGAAAGTTTGAGCAAAAGGATGGTAATCTGAGACCAAGATTTGAGAGGATGTTTGAGATGCAGAAAGAAAAGCAAAGAAAGTGATGAAAGTATGGACAGACATTTTTTTTAATGACTGTAAAAAGTAGTAATAATGCTTATTAGATTTCAAGAAAAGATGCATTTAAAATACTAGACAATAATAGTATGTATGCCAAAAAAAATTTAATGGAGTTAAAGCATTTTAAGTTCCCTATGTTATCCAGGAGAAAGATAATAATTTTGTTTTGGATCTTAAAAAATGATGGATTAAGCATGCATGTTTTAATTAATCTAAAACAACAGAATCAGAGAGGAAAACTGAAATAATTAAATAATTAATTTAAACAAAATTAATAATAAAATTTAAAAGAAGGCAAGAAGAGGTAAAAAGAAAACAGAGTATTTTAAAGGAACCCAAATTAAGATAAATTTAAACCCATTATGGAACTTACATGCTAGTACAAGAAACATACATGTGAAATAAGTATGTACATGATTTCATATAATATTGTGCTATGAAGAAAAATCAAATAGGGTAAAGCATTAGGTAGTGCTTAGAAGACTATTTTTATTTATTTTTAAAAATTTTACAATTCATTTAATGGCAACTGGCAATCATCAAACCAGCAATGGTTATCTTCAAACATTGTCACACTAGCCGTGCTATCATCTCTCAAGATTGATCAGATACCAGAGTCACAGACATTCCACACACAAGATGCATCATATAAATCAGACTTGATTTATCACCAGCATTTATAAAACCAGACTTAGGAAAAGAAATAGATCTGGGGACACATGCACGGTCTTAATATAGCAAATGTTTAGCCTGCCTCGACTATTAGGCAATCAGAACAGCGAGAATATTCGCAGACTATTTTAGATAAGGAAAGATCTGAAAGAGAGGGGAAGAAAGACTCTACAAGGCTTTTTCTCTTGAGCAAGAGAAAAGGTTGAAAAGAGAAGAGGCTACAAAAAGGAGATTGAGAAGACAGTAGGCGAGGTGGGAAGAAAACCAGAGTGTGGCTTAGAAGACATGTTTCAATAAGGTGGGCACAATCAACTGTGACACTGAGGACGCCTGGTTAATTTTTTACACACACCTTTCCCAGACCTGGAGAACACAGCCAGGCTCAGTATTAAAAAGAGTTTCATAGTCTCATTAGGCATACATAAACCTACAGAGTGGCTAAGTGTAAGGTCTCTGAAGTCAGGCTACCTGAAGTTGAATCCTAGCTCTGTCTCTTTCTGGTTGTGAGCTACGTGGTCTTAGGCAAATTATTTGATCTCTCTGTGCTTTGATTTCCCCATCCATAAAATGGGGATAGTAACAGCACTTGTTTTCTCTGGCTGTTGCGATTCAGTATTAATATTTATAAAACACTTAGAATATACCTGAAATATAAAGTAATCATCATGTACGTCCTTGTTAAAAAGTGAAAAATCTCTAAGATAGCAAAGATAGAAAGGACAACTTTGCTTATAAAGTACAGACTTGCATTCTCAGTAGCTTCACATTGGCACAAGACTGAAGTAAATTATCACCATGACTGATAAGATAATTATATTCTGATAAACATATGGCATGAAATAAACTATGGCTAGAATATATTTAGTTCTTCTTTACTGTAGTATCCTGAATTTAAGGTGTATATAATTTTATATAAAATTATTTTTCAGTTGTCATAAGGAATATTCTTCAAATGCTTGGTGGTCAGATCCCTAACCTGTTACTCTTTTTCAGTTGGATTATGCCCTCTTCTCTTTTCAATCTAAAATAAACTCAGATGGAAAGTGACATTAATAAAATTTTCAGTCTCCACATTAACAGAAGAAATAGCTGAATACTTCGTTGGTGCTAGGTATTATAAGGAGCCAAACAAATCATTTTTGTGTAAAACACTGAAGTAGGTGCTTTGAAGGATTCATAAAAGTTTATGACTCTAACTAATGTGAAAGATAAAATGCATGTACTTGAGATAATTGCACAATGGGAGTATATGGCTAATGAATGATATGGTAAGTGTTATAAAAGATAAGGCAGGGTTTATTACTGGCTCTAAGGAAGTCTTATGAATGAAGTGAGCTTTTTGTGTGGGCCTGGGTAAAGGGAAACATTAGATACTATATTTTAGAATATGCGAAGACTCAAACTACCTTTAACGCAAACTTTCTTAGAAAATTCCTAGAGAAAGTATTTCAGCAAAATGAGGAAGTAAACTAAGAAAATACCAGATCCATAAGATCAGGACTCCAATATAAGACAGGCACAAAGTGAAGTCCCAGGATGTCAGCTATTCAGCAGGACTAGATCATTTGTGCAGATCAGAGCAAGAGAATAGAGTGAGGGAAGGAAAATTGGAACTGATTGGAGATTTACATCTCAGTGTTTCATCTGAAGTGATAGATGCTTGAGGTATAGGATCCTCTGGAACATTTGGAATAAACAATCAGTGGGTGAAGCAAAAACACCATCACCAACAAAAAGATAGAAAAACAAGGTAATTATTAACTTGAAGGTGACAGGTGTAAAAAAAAAGAAATAATCATATATTGTCCCCACAGTCAGTATTTACTAGTCATGATAATGTAAATACTAACTGCTGACTTATACAGATCATTACAAAACTATGACCAGAAAGCAGTAGAGGAGGTTAAAAGACTTAATCCTCAACTACTCTAATCCACAAGGTAATTTCTATGCCATTTAAATAGCAACGTATAATTTGGGAACAGTGGGGAGGTAAATTCCAATAGAAAAAGTCAAAAAAATAGTTGAAAGTATTGCCCCTGAGTGAGAGCTGAGAGGGTATTCATGGAGGGACTGGGAAGGGATTGATGTTGTTCATTCTAGGTTTGAAAAAGCATTATATGGAGAAAAAAACCTTTTGATTAAAAATTAAAATAATGGAAAAAATAGAAAAATCATAAGACTTTGATGAGTGATCATATACAGGGTCTGGATGGAACCTGAGATCTATCATTTATTCATCTTATGAAGGAGCTCTCTTATCATTCATTCATTCACATAATGAATGAGATCTATCACTCATTCACTCATTCATATATCAAATAGTTCTCAAGCAACACTTTGAGCTAGGCACTAAACCAGGCCCCAGGAATACAATGGTGAATGAAGACACATTTGGTCCCTGCCCTTATGCAGCTTATGTCCACTACAGCAAATAGAAAATGAATGAGAAAATAAATATATAGAAGAGACACAGCCTGTAGCAAGAAGTTGTGTGACTAGGAAAAAAAAAAGAAAGTGTGCTAGAATGGTGGTGAAGGGAAAAAAGGGTAACTACTTTAGTTGTTTATCAGGGTAGGTCTTTCTCAGATGAGTGAGACTTGAAACGGCATAAATCAAGGAAAGATGCGTACAGACTTGCAAGGCAGGAAAGGCTGGTGGGTCTGGAAACTGTGGCCCTGAGCAACAGAAGTGAGTCATATGATTGCTCTAGAGGCGGTTGAAGAAGTCCTAGATCACGGAGTACAGATATTAGAAGCCATGGGAGAAGACTATATAGAGCATAACCCGTAATCTCTTCCAGAGGAATTCCAACATTTAAGAGGAAGAGCCAGTAAGAGACTGAAAAGGTGGGGGTTGTAAAGAAAAAGGCAAAGCAATGAAGTCCAAAAACTTCCCCAACAATACCCTAACATTTTTGTCATTTTCCTAACTGCCCTACAGGTATTTAACAAAATGCATTACAATTTGAGACTTTACCGTCAGTTCCAGACATAAGTGAAGATACTGAACCCTAGAAAAATCTATTTTAAATTATCTGAAAAGTTATTTACTCATCCCCACTGTAAATTACACCAGCGTGGCCCAGGACCTTTGTTCGAACTAAGAATCACAGCCACAGCGGTTCTCCTCTGTGCTCCTGTGGGGTCATCCAAGAGTGCTAAGATTTCAACTGAGATGTCCCCGTGGTATCCTCAAGACTCTGGTATCCCCAGCCCCTCTGAGAATAAACAACAATCCCATCTTGCACTCTGTGTTGGAAGGAAACTGAACTCGCTGCCTTGCCCATCGCCTAGGGCGCAGCACTGAGCGCTGAGGCCGTCACGGGCACCGTGATGCGGTTCCGTTCCTTCTGCAGGGGGTGGGGGAGTGGAGGGCCTTGAGATTGGAGTCATGGCCGCGGGCGGCGCCGCCCCAGGTAAACCGGCGGAGCGCAGGGCCCGGACCTCGGAAAACCCGCGCCAGATGAAAGGTGCGAGTTGAGCGAGGGAGAGGGCGAGGCAAAGGCGGCCGCGAGATTCGAGACGCCGAGCGCGCAGCTTCCCGGGAGGGCCTGCCGCCAGCCCGAGGGCGGTCGAGAGACGCCGCCTCCGTGCGCCCCTCGTCAGACGGCGGCAGTTACTGCTTCCGAGGTCATAGGGCTGGCGCGCGCCCGCAAGAGCGGTGCCAAGCTGCGCCCAAACTCGGGCAGATGACTTCCCTCTGCCCTCGCCCAGTGCTCGGCCACCACTCCATTCCGTCTTTGCTCCGCTCGGCGTGTAACAGCGCGCGCCGCGCACGGCCCGGGGCGGAGGCGGCGGGGCTCTCCCGGCCAGGCCCGGCCCTGGACCCCACCCCGCGGGGATCCGCGCTGCTCCCGGCGCTCCGGCTGCTCTCCAGCGGCCGCAAGCTGAGCCGAGGCGCCCGCGGCTCCAGTAACGTCGGGGCCCAGACTGGAAGCACACGCTTCCCACGGCGGGGGGAGGCAGGGAGCCCGGCCGGCGGCCTGCGCGCCCAGCACCGAGCGGGAACCGGCTGGACCGCAGGAAGTGTCGGGCTTCAGGCGGAGGGGCAGGGGGAGGGCGCGCGGCCTTCGCGGCGCGGGAGCCAGTCCATTCGAATCCCCTCCCAGGGAAGGGGGGTGGTTTTCTCTTTGGGGATGAGGGAAAGGCCACAGAAGCTGCCACTGGTTTGGGATCTAGGCACTGAGTATACCAAGCTTTAAGAGGCTCCGTATTTTCCGTTCCCAAATCTGTCTTCTGAGAAAGACTTCCAGCCCCAAATTTGAGTCCTGTCTCCCTTCTCAGCGCAGACTGTGGGTTGGTCCGGGGGGGAGGGGAACGGGGGCGGGGCGAGGTTGGCGGGAAGTTTGGAACTCATCCGCGCTCTCTCTCTCGTCCCCCCTGCTCCCTCTTGTGCCCACGTTCTACGCTGCCATGCCCTGCTCTCCAGAGGCACAAGTCGTCTCCCCCAGCAAGCGGGCCCGGGCCACGGAGGCGGGCGATATGCGTCTCCGCTTTGCCCGGCTCTCGGAGCACGCCACAGCCCCCACCAAGGGGTCCGCGCGCGCCGCGGGCTACGACCTGTACAGGTGAGTGGGCACCCTGTCCGCCCATGCCCCGGAGGAAGGCCGGCCCGGGCCAGGAGGCTCGCCTTCCATCCATGGTCCGGACTTCGCGCAGAGAAGTCCCAATTTCCGAGTGATAGAGCTCTCAGGTTAGCTTACATGCCGGCTTGCTGCTGCAATTTGGAACAGTCATTGAAAAGTGCAGAAACAAACGCATTTTGCATTATATAGGGTTTTTGCCTTTTGGGGAAGTGGGAGCCCACAGCGTGGCACGTGAGGTCCTGTTTCACTAGTCCGGGATGGCACCTGCACCCCCCTGCAGTGGAAGACTGGAGTCTTAACCACTGGACCACCACGGAAGTCCTGCCTTTTTTTAATGTTGAAAATTTTAGCTTTCCTCTTTAGCATAAATTCAGTACGGATTTGGGCAGATGTGTGGAATGGTAAATAGCAATAAATGACCGCCCAGGTGTTATTTTATTTTGCAACATTTTTTGCGTCCTTTCAAGTGGAAGGTAGAGATGAAGAAGGCCCACTTAGGCCTTCAAGTAGTGGCCTGAGAGTGGTACTGTGGTCAGTAGAAAGAAAAACCACGCTGGGAGCCGAAGTTCTTAGGTAATAAAATACCCAGGAAAGATTAGTGAAAGTTGCTTCTGCTTTAAGGATTAGTAAGTTAAGTTCCCCCCAAGGACTTGCCAGAAGTCTGAATATGAAAAGCAGGAATGTTAGTTAATACTACCGCCTCTTTTGTACAGCATTTTTTTTACCTGTCGTAAAAGCTGTCCCATGTGCTATTTTATTTAATACAGCAATCCTGAAGTAGATGAGTGTTACTTTTTACAGATGTGGGAGTTTGTGAAGAGATGAATTGATTTCCCAAGGGCTTGAACATAATAGAGTTTTTGACCCTGAATTCAATGTTTGTTTGTTTTTTAACCCCCTTGAGTACTGTCCCCACTAATTCAAACCATTAAGGTAGGTGAAAAGTGATACTGGAGGGGAGACAGTGTTTATTACATGACTAACTCCCAAGCCTTAGGATTTATTTTAAAGCATCCCAGGTAATTCTAATGTGAGAACCACTGGTATAAGTTGTAAGTACCGGAAAAGAGGAGAGAGGAGTATGTGATGATAGTGGGAGAAAAGAAGGAAAAAGTAAGGTAAGACTGATGCAGCTGAATGGGGTACAATTCAGTCCCTTATATCATGAATAAAAATAGTGATGTAGATTGACTACACCACAGCTGGGCACTGTTGTGAGTCTAAGAAGAGACCTTAATTTAGAGTACTTTATAAACATCCTATTAAACATAAGACTTTCTATGTTGACGTGGACATAATTCATCTCTTCAATAAATTAGCGTTTTCACTGTTTCAAGAGAGGAAATTCCAATGAAAGAAGTAAAGACATAGCAGCATTTTACCAGTCTTACTTAAGAGCTCCAAAGTAACTTCCAGTTCTGCTTATTGTAAAATCTCTTAAATTTTTAGCAAAGAGGGGGCTACAGTAATAGCAAAGTAGCAGCGTTGGTGGGTGGACCTTAGAGGATCAGTTCCTCTGTAGTGCCCATCTCTAGGACCTGTTCACAGTAGTCACCTCTCTGCCTCAGCCAGTGAAGTTCACAGCCACCGCTTGGTGAGCCTGGTCAACTAGCAAGTGCAGAACAGAGGCAGCACAGCTGGACACACCCCTCCCCCCATTCATGCTGCTCCCCACCCCTTTTCTCCCTTCTGTACATTTTCCCTAATGCTTAGAGGATTGTTGTGAGAATAAAATGAGTTGTACAAACCACTTAGAACTGTACCTGGGACAGAGTAATGGCTTAATAAATATTAGCTATTATTTGCTATTATCTGCCTTTCTTTCTTCGTTCCTTATCTTTTTTTGTACCATGTTAGTGAATTATATACAATCTAAAGTCTGCCTTTCAGCCCCCTCCTGCTAAAAAATTATCTCAGTTTGCCAACACAATTTTGTTCAAAGGAAAATACTTTTACAGGTTGTCACCTCTTTTACCAAAGAATGCTTAGAGAATTACTATATCTAAGTACCAGTTATCTTTCACTATTTTCCTAGTGCCTATGATTACACAGTACCACCGATGGAGAAAGTGCTTGTGAAAACTGACATTCAGATAGCCCTTCCTTCTGGGTGCTATGGAAGAGTGGGTAAGTGACTTGAGACACATAACTATTTGTCATCCTCTTCCTTTGTGATCGGTTCTTCTTGCTTTCATTTGGGGTGTATAAATGAGGGAAGGCATATTGCTTGGCCTGTGTCCTAAAATAAAGACATGCCACCTGCGACGGCAGTGGCAGTCACTTGAAAACTTTCCTTTATGTAGCTACATTTGCCTCTCTTTGCTTTTTTTCCTCCCCTGGATTCCTTACTTAAGGCTTTAGGACACTCACATTAGCCTAGGAGGTTATTTTCACAACTGTTCACTGAGAAAAACTGAAAATATAGGTGATGTTTCCAGTCTTATCACCAATCCTCCTTTCAGGCATCAGATGGTGTATGAAGTCAGATTTCTTTGTGAAGATGTTTATTGTTTTATAAGAATAAAAATGCAGGGTTAAGATAATGGCACATGGCATCTTATATCACCAATATAAGTAAAGTTTCTAACCCCTGAGGATATCAGGCCCTTAGCTTTTCCCCGTTGGGTTTCCTCCCATGAGGTGTGCTGGGTGAGGGACGCTTTTCAGGGCACTAGAGGAAAAGGCCTCATCTGTGGGAGGAGAGAGGATAAATGCAGGGCAAGCCAACAGGTTTGATTTTTTTCTGCAGCGAGTCAGTTGTCACTGTAGAAAGAGTTTAAAACTTTTTTTCAAGAGTCTAATTACTTGCTGACTGACTTCAGAGTAAACATAAAGGGGCAAATGGAACTGTGATCCCAGGGGGATCTTGTTAGCTGGAGTCGGAGAACTGCTAATACTTGAGCCTTTAAAAGAAAACTGAAATGAGCTCTCTCTCTCCATCTTTTTGGCTGCACTGACAGCATTTTTAGTATACTAGGGGGTGGGTGGGTGGATTAGGAGATGGGGTGAAATAACCGTGAAGGCAGGAAGGGGTAGCATTTACTGACAAAGTGCCTGATTTAAGTTATTCTGGAAAGCTGACTGACTTCAGAGTAAACATAAAGGGGCAAATGGAACTGTGATCCCAGGGGGATCTTGTTAGCTGGAGTCGGAGAACTGCTAATACTTGAGCCTTTAAAAGAAAACTGAAATGAGCTCTCTCTCTCCATCTTTTTGGCTGCACTGACAGCATTTTTAGTATACTAGGGGGTGGGTGGGTGGATTAGGAGATGGGGTGAAATAACCGTGAAGGCAGGAAGGGGTAGCATTTACTGACAAAGTGCCTGATTTAAGTTATTCTGGAATGAAATACTAGAAGTTAGGATAATTAATGGTAGGCCTGTTGCTCAAGTCAGCAAGAGTAAGGTATAAACTTAGCTTCTTACTCTGGTTCATTTGTTGCATTCAGATTTGTCTTTTGGCATCTGAATTATGCGTAGGAGTCCCAAGTTCAAGGTTAACCTCTGCTGCTCTGGTTGGGTTTATGCCCCTCCCCTTCTTATCCATACTGCAACATGCTCAGATCTCCTATCTTAAAATAAAAATCCCTTCCTCTGCCCCATGTCCCTGCCAGCTATCATCCTCCCTTTGTGACCAAATGTCTAGACAGCATTGTCCACGGTTTTCACCACTTGTTCACTTTCCATTTCTTTCCTGCAGACCACAGCTTCAGCACTTATCCTCAGTTGCCTAAAGACATGCTGGAGTGGTTTAAGTTGGTTTTGAATTAAACCTTGTAAACATTTTTCTAAAGTTTTCTACTTTGATCATACAGTGTGATAAATACATTATTAATTCAGAACTGTCTGCTAAGGATAAGATACAGATGTTATAGGGATGAGAGTGACATGCTTAGATTATGTCAATTTTATTCAGTATTGCCCTTCTTAAGATAGTCAATTTCTTTTTGTTTGTTTGTTTTATAGCTCCTCGTTCTGGCTTGGCAGCAAAACACTTCATAGATGTGGGAGGTAATATATTTACATTTTTATTCTGTAAATATTTACAAGTGTTTACTTTGTTTTAGCAGTAATCAAGTGACAGATTTTATTTTTATCATCAAGAAAAGAAAATGATCTTTGTTGTATCTTGCCTTTTAGAAATTTCTGTCCCTGAGTAAAAGATGGATAGCTCCTCTAGGCCCTCCTGTGCCTGCCCAGCCACCACTCCTCGGGTTGCTCCTGGCCTCGGGCGTGGGTGGCTCCTCTCAACTGCCGCTCCTGGCCTCGGGGGCACCTCAGACATGGGGTGTTTCCTCCCTGCCGCCACTGGCCTCGGACACGGGGGTAGCTCCCCCGGCCGCCGCCCTGACCTCGGAGGTGGGGTGTCTTCCCCTGGCCACCACTGACCTTGGACGCGGGGTGTCTCCTCCTGGCTGCCGCCCCTGAGAGGAACTGTCCTATGTTGAAGGTCAGGAACGGTGGCGGTAAGGAGATACCCCTCATCCAAGGTAAGGTGCAGTGGCTT